>BMAV01020266.1:69875-96505 GCA_019973955.1 Trichonephila inaurata madagascariensis
GAAACGCTACTTTCTTAGGTTTTTAAAACTTTTAATTCTTATATTATACCAATAAGTCGGAATTCAAAAGTTTTAGTTGTCAGTTGTGTGTTTTTACTTTCTAAAATTTATTTTGCATGCAGAAATTATGCTCAAAACATGATAACTCTGCTAATTAACATTCAGAATAGATATTCGACTTTAAAATTGGTTATATATATGTTTCACATATTCTCCCACTAATTTCTTGAGAACTTGAGATGTAAAGATTATGAATGCTCTTACATGAATTTCATGAAACTATTTTGTACGAATAATTTACGACATAAAAAAAGGCATAAGAACCATGTATTACTATGCGAGTTACATATTTAAAGGGCTAAGTAATGTGCCTCTAATAAAAACTGATATTAAGGACGTTTGATAGCTATGGTTGATACTAAAGTATTAGCTCGAACTATTTGATGGAGAGACATTTCTGGTACACTCCTCTAGGGAATTGCTTCAAACTCTTTCTTCGAGTGAATAAACGTCTCAATTTCGAGAATTTAAGAAATCGATAAGTGGGTTATTTGGAAATGGTCATACTCTGAAACATCTGAAGTAACAAGTATACTGACAATTTTTCAGCATGTGCGAATTAATGGAAGCTAAATGCTGTTATTTTTCCACTTTTCTTCTACACTTTTTACATAATTCATATAATTAGAGTTAACTGTTTAATAAATAGAATTCAAAAGGACAGAAATACCAGTGAGGTTTCCGACTAGGTAGAAAAGGTTTTTTTTAGTGTTAGGGTCAATAGAAACAAGTAATGAATACAAAAAAAAAAATTAAGTCAATTCCTACTTAGGTCAACAAAGAAAAATTTTATTTTAGCTACTTTTTATTAAATAGTTACAATTAATATAAATATGTATATACATATGACACAGAATCACAATATTAAGTGACAAAATAGAAAGCAATTTTCCTCACAATTTTCTATTTTTCTTTTTATATAGGGTATTGGACTATTTTTTTGTTTGTTACTGTTTATCAATTAATTAAATTTAATTGTTCTGATAACATTGTACAGTAAAAAAGAAATCATATTCTCCATCCCATGTGGGATTGGAATCCACGAACTTTGGATTAGAGGTCCAACGCGCTATCCATTGCGCTACAGGTACACAGCGAATAATTTTCCTTCTATGTATGCTGTTGGACTATTATTTTTGTTTGTTACTGCTTATTCAATTATTAAATTTAATTAATGAACAAATATTTGAAAAAAAAACTGTATTAACATCAAATGTCATCCACTGCAAGTTAAAAAAAATGTATTTGAGCTTTAATGGATGAATAAAATTATTTTATTAACAATTAAAAATTTGAACAAGATATATATTAAATAATTATATATAGGGAGTGTGTGAAATAATAGTAGGAATTGAAAATTGACGTGTGGTTTTATCCAATAGCTCTCGTGTTGCGTGTAAGTGTAACATAGTTAAATAATTAATTCTCACGATTCTGTTCAGATAAATATCGTTAGTAAAAGGTTTGATATTTTAAATATGCATAAGTTGAAATGCTGATGCCATGTTCTCTTTTAGGAAAAAAATTTATTTTATATGTTGCATTCCTCGAAAAAAACCCAGTTCATTTGAAGTAATAAGGTTTGTTGCTCATTTAATGAAACTTTACTTTAAAATGCCTTCATAAGTTTAGAGAAGAAAGCAGGATGATATATTGGGGAAAGGAAGTTTTGGATGTTGATTCCATTTGATCTTGTGGTTCAAAACTATGACGTTTGTTGTGTGCTAACAATTTTCCTAATTTGTAGGGTGATACTTATTCAAGATTTGTAATTTATAGAAAAATGTTTCGATAATGTTAAAACTAATCTGTAACTTCTGAAAATTTAACTTCATTTTTTTATTTAAAATTCAACTATTAAAACTGTTTCAAAAGCAAATGCATAAAAAATAGTTTTTTCTTCCTGAACAGTCTCGAAAAACATAGTTTCGAAAGTATACTCTAAGTTATACAAAAAGAACCACTTAAAATGAACGTTTTGCGGGAACAAAACACTGTAAGTGAAAATTTTACAAAACTGATAAATAGACAATGTGGTTATTGTTTCTCTGAAGTAAAATATGAAAAAAATGCATGAAAAGCCTCCTAAAATTTACTTCTCTATTCTTTGACTAATAGTATAAACGACAGAAGGGTTCACGACGAATTTATTTTGAAAATTGAATGTAGGGATCGGATTTGAAATTTGAACGCGTAGATTTAAAAGCAGAAACATAACACTGTAAAAATAACCATTACAATATTTTTTTTAGACTTATTGTTTATTGATGTCGTACTCTGAAGACACATTAAGGTTACTGGCAACGGACCTCGTAATTTTGTACCACAGTCAAATGACGAGGATTACATCTGAGCTGGTACCTCACTTAACAAACTTTGTTATATACATATGTTGTTATATATATACATATATATATGTTGCCACGTGAAAACTTTGAGCCTCAATATTTTCTTAGAGAAGACATTGTATATTAACGCCTCGTAAATTAAGATATTTCCCAATCTCAAAAATATAAAAATTAAAGTGATTTACTTAATATTTTGAAAATCTCTTGTTCTTTTAAGAGTAGACTGTAAAGCTTCTCCAAATTTAATTTTTAGATTTCAGAACACATTTGAAAAATTAAAACATCTAATAATCAAAGAGAATGCATTCCAATTTAGTTCGAATTAATTCTAATAATAAAGAATATTATTATTTGAAAATAGAAGTCTTAGAATTAATTTTATTTCAAGCAAATAATTTTACAACAGTATACTAAAAAGATATTTTTAAAAATCTGTTTCAGAAAATGCGTTTCCTAAAGTTTTTGGTAACATGAAGGCCGAAGAAATGATTTAGTGTTAAATATTTTCACAGACACACAATACTGTTTTCAATTTCAAAGCAAGTGTTATGTACACTACGTTTAAATAAATCATAAGAGGAAATATAGAACAGACATTTCAGCGATCAGAATTTATTTAAAAACAGGTTTCTATCAATGCATTGTCAAATTTGGATCATTGTGCGTGGAATAAAAGCGTTGTCAACAGATAAAATTGCCATATTTTCTTGAAACTCTGCTTTTATTTTTTCAAATTATCTCTTATTGAAAGAGTGATATGCAGGATAATACATTAAAAATTCTTGAAGTTGCTGTTTAGGCATTACTGGTTTTTTCCCTTGGTTTCCAAGTTTATTTGAAAAGATAATGAAAGACCTGTCTCTTTCTCTAAATTATAAATACGTCTTTCATTGGAAATTAATTCTAGACTACTCCTTTTAGTTAACGCCGAAATCTCAGTCTTTTATTGACAGAATTAAAACTAAATTTTTCTTTATATGTGTCAGATTTTAGCAGGGAGTAAAGATGTATTTAATGAGCTTCGACTGCAAATATCATTTAATCAATTTCCTGGACATTGCATTTGCTACTATAGTGATTCCGTACGTCAGAATTTTTGTAACTTTCAACTATTTAATTATTGCTTTTCAAAACTTATTTCAACAGTCTCATAACAAATTTCAATTTTCATGCAAAATTTTTCCTCATAGACCAAGTATTTTTGCACTCAAATTTATCTTCTTTCGACCCCTCGAACAGAAATTTATAAGCATTTTAACATTTTTTCCCCTTGGAATAATATAAATACAGGGTGGTCTGGAATTCATAGTACAAACTTTAAGGGTAGGTACAGGACGTTGTAACAATAATTTATTGTACAGAAATGCATGGGTGCAAGTGACGCTGTGAAGCACAAACACAAGATATAAGTGACGAATGGAAAGGCAAAGCATTTGTTGAAAGCGTTGTATAACTTTTCAGCACATGAGCTATGAAGTCTAGCTGCAGCGCACATTGCTGTACCACCCACTAGCAGTCGGAGAAGATAGTCTGCTGGATTCAAAGCTTGTATTCGCTGAAAATGGAAGAGATGTAAGCAATTTTCGTGTAACACTTTACAAATGTCCTGATGACTCACACTTTCGTGAAGATTCAGGTCTATCAGCCACAAAGTTCAAGGTGTTTCCTTCTGGGCATAGACTGCCTACAGCTCTTTGTAGACCAGCATCCTCTCTGGTGACGTGGAACGAACGTGTTTCATGAAGTTGACAATGTAACCACTGAAACTTTCTGTGATCCGGCATTCGTCGATCAGAAAACTGCGCGTGATACAATCATAGCTCAGCTCTGCCATTACCATTTGCACGGCCGCACATGTAATGCATGTCTGCATTTTCGGCATACGTAGACGTCTGCACAATTGTGAATGATGCTTTACCTTACTGAGATGCATCATTCTGAATGGTGGCGAGACATCTAATGCCCCCTACTGGCAACGCAACCAACCGATAACTCCATTTCTCTTTTCTTTTATTTCTCCTGTTTGCGACTCTCCGCGTCACTTGCGCCCATACATTCCTGTACAATGAATGATTGCTATAATGTCTTGTATCTACCTTTAAAGATTGTACCATGAATTCGGGGTAATCCTGTATATTATTTGCAAATTCCTTCATGTTAGAAAATTCATTCATAGTTTTAAAATTTCAAATAGTATGAAGAATACTATTGTATTTTCAAATCGTACGAAGAATAGTATTGAACTTTCAAATAGTATAAAGAACTTTATTGCATTTTCACATTTTAAGAGAAGAACGCTATTTAACTTTTACATTTTATGAAGAACGCTATTGAATTTTCACATTTCAGGAAAAATACTTTTGGATTTTCACATTTTAGGAAGATTACTATTGGATTTTCACATTTTAGAAAGAATACTATTGGATTTTCACATTTTAGGGAAAATACTTTTGAGTTTTCAGATTTTAGGAAGAATACTATTGGATTTTCCAATAGAATGAAAAGTAATTTATGAAAGAAATTTTTTAGATTTTTTTAATCAAGGTTTGCTTTTAGACATGTACGAGGGCAATTCGGAAAGTAACATCCGAATCGCTGTAAAAAACAAACCACAAGACAGAGCGGAAAAAAATTTATTTACATATCAAAGGTACAAGTCTCCTCTATTTTTCAACATAGTGTCCCCCATTATTTAAGCACTTATCGTATCGTTTTACCAATTTACCAATTCCTTCTGTATAAAAAGTGGCCGCCTACGATTTTAACCAATGTGTCACAGCGTTTTTAAGACTCAGCGTGTTCCCGTGACTGTCTCATACAAAACTGTCCGAGAAATGTTTGGAAAGTGTTCTGAAAGTTAGGAGATTGTGAAATTACAGGTCACAAATTTTTTCCTCTCGATTTCCGCATCCATTGACGCACTACACCTTCACTCATAATGTTTGGCCCGTATACGGCACACAATTCATGATGGATATCCACTGCTGACAGTTTTTTGGACCAAAGAAATCTTATCACTCCTCGCACCTCCCATTTCATGGGATTTTCTATGGTGGCATACATTTTGTAACGTTATAATTAGCAAACTCTTGGCCCTACGACACTATCACTCGCCGACGAAGCTTATTGAATCAGAAATTGCTCGTGCATTCAATTGAGGGCGCTCCAAGACATACTTTTAACTCTAACGGCGGTTAGTTTCCGAATTTCCCTCGTAGTTTAATCTTATGAAGTTAGTCACACATTTTACTTCTGTGACTTAAGGCACACATTTCAGCTTTTACTGCCGAGTTCACATGTTTTTTAATTTTTAAATATGCACAGAAATCTATATTTGACGATAATATATTCAACGAAAAATTTTTTATATGGTTATTATTCCAGAAGTATGTCCTAATAGTTTTTGAAGTCCTCTTTTAGAATCTAAGATTAATTTTAACATTCATTATCACGCTTTATTTTAGTTCTTTTAACTCCTTAACTGGTTTGCCCGTACAACGTAAGGGCTACCGAAAAATCGTTTGCCAATTCGCTGTACGGGCACTGATATTTTATTCTTTTCATCTATGATTTACACATATTTTTTTTAAACTTTTAAAAGAGATTATTAGTGCTAAGATATTTTTAAGAGGTGATGTTTGTTTATGGTACTGAAACACTTCTCAAACAGGATTTTCTTTGTAGCGAAGGGGGAGATTTTTTTTTTGAAGTAAGGAATTTAAATTCTTTAAACCATTCGATGAATAACAGCGAACGGCAGGACAATGTGCAGTTTGATGCTTGAGAAGAAATGCAAATGGAAAGATAATTTTAAAATAGTTGATATATTTCTATCCCTATCTCTCAATGTAAGATTTTGTATTACAATATGATTCAAATTGTGCTTGTGTATACGTATTACGATCCAAAAATTCGGGGACTGCGGTGATTGCTGCAGACGAAAGACGAAAGCAAGTACTTAAAGTTAAACTACTCTAAATAGATTCTCTCAACCTTCCCCTGGCTGGCCAGGTTGGTTTAGTTCATGTCATGTGACCAAACCGCACACGCAGCTGTTATCTTCTGAAGCTAGTTGGCTTTGTTTCACGATCTAAGAAAGATGGATTTTCTTGAACAGCATTGAACATTAAATTCTGTCAATGCTTAGGTAAAACACCATTGGAGACTTTGGAGATGCTAAGTAAGGTGTACAGTGAATCTAGCATGGCGAGATCTAAGGTTTGCGAATAGCATCGGGGTTTTAAAGAGGGCTGATAATCCATCGAATACAATAAACGCGTTGGACGACTTTCGGCTTCATGGAAGGCGGAATATGTTGCGTTGGTTTCTGAATATGTTCGAAAAGATCGTCGCCAAGCGAACAAATCACTGAAGCTACACACTGTTCGAAGACGTCATTTGAGGGAATTCATTCGTTGTAAGTGGCCTCAGTTCTTGCAGAGTGACGAGTGGTATCTTCTGCATGACAACTCACCAGTGCATCGATCTTAATAGGTAAAAGAGATCCTCCCCAAAACTCGCACTAACGTGTTTCCACCCTATTCACTAGACTTAGCCCCAACTTTTTACCTTTCCCCATCAATGAAAAACATTTGCAGGGACGCCATTTTGTATCATCAGATGAGGAGAGAGAAGCATCAGATGAGGCTTTATAGGAGGTTGCGAAAATGGCTTCCAGCTGTGCTTCCAGAAACTATACAAACGCTGGTTGAAGTGTACCGTCACCCAAGGGTACTACTTTGAAGGTGGTTATGCTGCGGTGCTGTGAATTATTCAGGGTAAGGTTTTGTACACCTTATCCCCGAACCTCTTTGGATCATACTACGTATATATACACACACAAAACCATCAACCGTTTGAAAGGTGAAGCATTTTGGGTAAAAAAATTGACCGGTTAAGGGGATAATCATGTGTGTTAACCCTTATAATTAAGAATACAGTTATCTCATTACATACGAAAATTTATATTTAAAGACAACATATTTTGCGAAGTAATCTCCCTTGCTTATAATCATGATTTTTAGCCAGCGAAATTTTTTACCATCCCCTAGCTTTATCGTCAAATGATTCGAAAATGGACCATCTTAGGAGCAACTTTTTCTTTTGATCCAATAACTAGTTTTTCGAAAAATGATCGGGGAAGCTATTGAAGAACGATATCAGCGTCAATGAGTTTTTAAGAACACAAAAAAGACACAAAAATGGGGAAGGAAGGAAATCGTATCGCTCTGAATTACTTTGGATGAATTTAAATGGTGGTGTCAGCAAATATACTGAATAAATATAAAATATAAGTACTTATACTTGAAAACACGTTATTTTGTCATGAATGTAATAGATGCTTAAATTAGTTCCTTATTACCTTTTTAAGACATTAGGATTATAAGATATTTTTAGAAATAGAAAATAACAAATTTGTGCTTCCATTACATTTAAAATTAGTTCAGATATGATGTTGTGCATATGTTCAAAATATTTTTCTGATTTATCTTGAAAGTTATATTAAGTTTTCAAGTGTAATTTTTTGTATGAATTCAATTTAATTTGCTTATTAAGATGTTTATTTTATTTATACATAAAACCTCTATTTTACTTAAATTAAAATTTCATTGAAGTGATATTTTCTGCGCAAATAGAATATATTAATTTCTTATCATGCATAATACTTTTACATTGTTTTTTTTTAAGATATCCCATCAAAAAGATATAAAATTCCTTGTAATAACCACTTAAGTGGTTTACCCGCACACGGTTCGGGCTAAAACAACCGTTTGGCCCGTACGCTGTACAGGCATCGATATTTTCTTCCTATCTTTGATTTGTACATATATTTTTAATTCATAGTGAAATTAATAGTGCTAGCGTTTTTAAGAGATGCAGTTTGTCCATGGTACTGAAATACTTCTCATCGAAGGATTTTCTTTGTGGTGAAGGCGGGAATATTTCATTGAAGGCAGGAATTTTGTTTCTGAAAATATTCGATGATAAGCGGAGATTGGCAAAGCAATGTGTGATTTGTTTCTTGAGAAGAAATGAAAATGGGAAGATAATTAAAAAAAGCTGATACTATATCTGTCTTCATTGCAATGTAAGACATAGTAATGCACCATAATTCAAATTGTGTGTGCATATAAATATGCATACACACAAAAAAATCCTTAATCACTTTAAAAATAGGTATGAACAAGAAATACTTTTGTAAGTATGAGAGAAATTCTTTTAAGGCCAACTACGTTCAGAACAGTGATATTAAAAAAGTACATAAATGGATAATTTTCATGATATTTAGTGACACTTAAATTACAATGCATGGATGAAATTGTTTTATGGACATTATGACAAAAAATATTATTTAAATACTATATTTTGCCAAAACTTAACTTAGAATAACCTTTTTTCAAAACGTTCTCCTTTTATAACAAATGCTTCTATAATAAGAATATTTTGTGTGCTTATATAAGGTAAAGACTTCTCCAGAAAGTCTGAACTAGGAGTTATGAAAAATTCACATTATTTTCAGAGTTACGATCAACTGAAATAATTATCGGCGTTTTTTTTTTAAATTTCTCCCTTCTGTTGTAGTACAAAACAAGGATAAATCCACTTCTAAGTTATATATTTCAAAATATCTAGTTCAGCCTCTGTACAGAGGTCTGAGCTATATACAGGCAAAATATTATTATAATAGAAGCATTTTTCATAAAAGGAGAATATTTTTAAAATGGGTCATTCTATCTTCATTTTTTGTCAAAATATTGTACTTAAATAATTTTTTATTGTAATACTATTCTTAAAACAATTTTATATACGTTTTGTAATCTAAGTGACACTGATATCATAAATATTATTCATTTATACGCTTTTGTAAAATTACGGTTCAGAACGTAGCCGGATATCTTAAGATATATGAAACATTTTTCACACAGCATCTCTGTGTGTGTGAAGAGTGTACTTATAAAAAACAACATATGGGGATTTTGTGTTCCACAACTATAAAATAAAAAATAGTGTGGCAACTTTAAAAATAAAATAAAATTCTATGATTTTTGCATTTTGTTAACTCATTAAATTTCGCCGACGTATATATTCATCTTGCTCAATCGATGCTTTGTGTGCCCCGGACGTATATTTCCGCGTCCTTCTGAAATACGATTCTTTTCTTAGCGCTGCTATCAGTTAAATTATTCCGAAGGCTTTGGAATGCAATAAAATGACCTTGGCATTATGGGCGCGAAGGATTAACTTATTTTAGGGGGAAAGTTGCTCATTTATGCTTTTTCTTTTCCTCAAAAAACACTTCATACGCGCATCTTTGAATGAGTGAATATTAACATCGAACCGTTTAACTACACGAGGGCTTTCGGTGATTGACCTCATAATTTTGAACCATGGTCAAGTGACGAGGATGACACTTGTGCTGGCACCACCCTCTCCTAACTACCACACCAACAGAAGGGTAGTTAGAGCTCTCGACAGATTTAACGTGCATCGCTCTTCTGGCACTGGGCTCGAACTCATTACAAGCCATCCATGAGTACGTTACGATGACCGCTAGGCTACCGAGGCCACAGCGCGTCTTTGAAAAAAATGGTGGCCCTGAGAAGCGAATAGCGTAACATTTAATCAACAATTAAGTGGTTAAGTATTATGGTTATTTACAAGCAATAAAAAAAAATGTCCTTTTTTCGGAACAATTTTTGGGGGGGATTGACTACTTAAATGGTTATTTAAATTGAAATATTTTTAAAATTTTACATTTGATAGAAGAAATAAAGTACTATATCTTAATTTGAAACAAATAAAGGTTTCGAAGATACGTGCTTTAATAAAGTTATAAAAATTTAACTATACCGTGATACATAGATTTTAGAATATTTTTTTTTCAAACAACACATTATTAAGTTTTGGTCTAGCACATTTTTTTTTATTACTTTCCGCTATAATTCTTATTTTGACTAACACAATATAATATCCCTTCTAAATTTTTCCGGAGTATATAAGAGAAATAAAAATAAAATATTTAACTCTTACTTACTAGTGCTTAAAAGTACGATTAACACATTGTTCTGCAATTTTTAAGTAAGTAAAACTTAACAGTAACGTAATTAGATAAGAAATCTTAAGCAAAAACTTTTTTTATTTGCTGAACAAAATTAGAAAAAAAGAGTACCCTGAAATATAAAGACAAAATAATATCACATAAGCGAGAAATATATTTAATTAAGCGTCGACTCACTTTTGTTTTCATGACGTAAAGAGTTTTAGTCCAGTTTGTTGGAACACAGCTTGCATATAGCTTTAGCGTGATGTTTGTACATAAATCTCGGGTGTTAACCTAATAGTTGAACAATAGGCACAGATAATAGTACAAATATGCTGTGCTATTTGTCTTGTAGCAAGAGTCCCTGAAACTATTTATTTGCAACGCTTTCTGTATATCTCGCCTACAATCACGCATGCCATGAGTGGGAGAGGAAGAAGTATTTGTCATGGTGCTGATGTTTGTTTTCACGGAATGGCAGTAAGAATCGTCCTTTGGTGCACTTCTTCGGGGAGGATTTAGATACAAACCATTGTTAAATAAATTGTCTTTTATATATATCCCTTTTTAATACGTAAGATTTTACTTCACAAATGATATTGTAAAAAAGGAATCACTTTTATCTCAGAACATTTTCGTCGATGAAATAATATTTTTCCGTTTCCTCGGTATTAAGGAATGCACGTACCAATAAAAAAAATAAAGTTGATCAAAGATTTTTTAACGGGGAATATATATAAAAATTTAGTAGATATATTTTATAAGTGAACAAAAAATATCGTAAATAATACCCTTTTTTGGAGTAAGTGTTTATTAAGGTATCCGACTACGTTCGGAACCGTGATTTTGCAGAAGCGTATAAATGGATAATATTTATGATATTTAGTGTCAACTTAGATTAGAAAATGTATATAAAATCGTTTTAAGAATAGTATTACAATAAAAAATTATTTAAGTACAATATTTTGACAAAAAATAAACATAGAATGACCCATTTTCAAAATATTCTCCTTTTGCGAAAAATGCTTCTATTATAATAATATTTTGCCTGTATACCGCTCAGACCTCTGTACAGAGGCTCAACTAAAATTTTTGAAATATATAACTTAGAAGTGAATTTATTCATGTTTTACTACAACAGAAGGGAGAAACTTTAAGAAAAAAATGCCGATTATTATATATATATATATATATTTCAGTTGGTTGTAACTCTGAAAATAATGTGAATTTTTTTTAAAAAAATAGTTCAGGCTCTCTGGAGAAGTCTTTACTTTATATAAGCACACACACACACAAAATATTATTATAATAGAATCATTTTTCACAAAAAGAGAACATTTTGAAAAAAGGTTATTCTAAGTTAATTTTTTGCCGAAATATTGTATTTAAATAAACTTTTTTGTCAAAATGTCATTAAAACAATTTTATACATGTATTCTAATCTAAGTGACACTAAATATCATGAAAATTATTCATTTATGCGCTTTTTTAAAATCACGGTTCTGCACGTAGTCGGATACCTTAAGGCAGTTTTGGGCAAAATTCCGAGTACCTGAATTAAACGCGGATCCCATTTTCAGACAGAAAAATGCCTCAATTTTCAAAAAAAATTGCAATATTATAACTCATACATCTGTTAACAATAGAGCGTTTCTAAAATTTCAAAATATTCCGTGAATATCATTTTTTTTTCATTTTAACACGTGAAAGGATAGCTCATTTAAAATCACAGTATAAGAGAAAAAACGCGTAACACATTTTATGCTAGAAAAAAATTCCTCAACTCTTTCAAAAATGTGAAATATGATAAAATATGTTGCTCTCTAAGAGATAGTGAAACCAGAATACAATATTAACACTAGATTGTCCATGGAAACCGTTTTGAATGCTTTTTAATTTCAATTAGAAAAATCATTATGTATATAATGACACAATTTCTTAGAATGGCTTAGAATATTTTTTTCCAAGTGAAGTAAATTTTGTTTAGTGTTAATATTTACTAATAACTTGTTATATGACTGTAATTAATATAAAAATATTAAAAATTAATTTTAAACTAATTTCTTTACTCATTAGTTATTCTTTCACATTTTGATTGCTTTTTGACAATATAGGTATATACTAGGTTTTAGTCTTTTTAGTGTTAATTTTTCATTTCTCTTATATCTGGAAAAAATGTACCTAATTCGGGTTCTATTCTTTAACATAAACGGAAGACGTTGCATTATAAAATAAGAGCTATTGGCAGAATACGTAAAAGGAACCGAGCTCACCCGACAGGAGTTTAGAGCTATAAAACTGTCCAGCGGGAAGCAACCACCCCTGCGTCCAGTCCTTATCCAACAAAATCGTAGTTTACATTTTTTAGAGTAATGAACAGTAAACTTACATATGAAAAATTGAAGGTAAATTAGTGAGATACATAGGCAATTGCATAATACAAACATACAAAGCTAATAATAATAATAATAATAAAGAAACACAAAGGGTAAGAGAAGGAAAGAGAATATACATTATTCGAGCATTCTTGTGAATGCATCAAAAGTTTAAAAAAATGCAAAAAAAATATTCAATACAAATGCACCATACTGACTCAAGAGAGAGAGAGAGAGAAAGGGGAAAAATTTTTAAAAAAATGTTTTTTTTTTCCATTTCAATTTTCTAGTTGACTCCACCACTTGTAGATACTTTCACCAAAAATAAGTCCTTCATTTCAAAAAAAAAATAATGAATCAGCATTGGAAGTAAGGTGATTCATTTTAACCCTTTTTTAAACAAAAAGGAAGAAAACAGCACGAAAAAAATATTAAACTAAATAGGAGGTATCTTTTGCTATTTTAAAACTCAATTAACCTCATATGAATACTCGCATTGTTAACAAAAGCGCTAAACCTTGGAACTGCATTATAAATTGCGTGAGAAATATAACTAGGTTTTAAAGATTGAGAATTCTCTCTGCTTTACAGTCCCGAGAGCTATTGGTGACGAACCTCGTAATTTTGAACCATGGTCAAGTGACGAGGACAATACCTGAACTTGCACCCTCTTTTCGAAATTCCACATCCCGCCAAAGGGAAGACTTTAAGTCTCGACAGATTTAACATGCATTGTCCCTCTCTATACGGCAGGTCTTCAGTAGCACTAGGCTCAAACTCATGAGGATCTGGACACGAATCCATGATCTTGACCTCTAGATTACCTCTGCCCACCCTTTTTTGGAAGAAAATATTTTTGTCAATACTTTTAGTAGTATCAAATGTCATTGCTGTGATTCACACATTTTTCTTTAGAAGTACAACATTATTCAATTCAAAAAGAGCTCTTGTGCATCTAATATTCATCGTGCGTAAGTAGTTGATATACTATTTATAAATCCGACATTAATATTACCCTAGTTGATCAGAATGAACGATCCAACATATTAATGCTTGCTCAAACAACTAACTCTCAGTAAAATATATATTCGTTAAAGAAAGTTCTTTTATTTCTAAAAGAAGGAAGGAAATCCTCCCAAGTATTTGAAATAATTCTGCTTCTGAATAGTTGATTAATCGTAGCGTAATTTTATTTCATTTAATAAATAAAACCTACATATATACGATACCTATTCTTTTATTTTCTATTACGTATTGTGACCATTATTTGTGCTATTATTTTTGTTTCTGATAGCTTAAGATGATTTTGGTTACACTTCAAAAAAAAAAAAAAAAAAAAAACTGCATATCTCATTTATTTTATTATACTTATTTTTATTTTATTATAATGAATCTACTAGGTGAAGGTTTTGAAAATAAGAAATTTTTAAATAACTCTTTTCGTTCCTGTTTCCTGTTTACTAGACCATGTTCACTTTCATTTGATATTTTTACCCACAATTGTGCTTTAGCTAAGACCAAAGTTCTTTTGATTTGTTCACTCTAGAGCACATCAGAGATTTTTTTCATCTCCAGCTGAGCTTTATTCTTACATTTATATATCATTAATATAAATCATGGGTCTTTCAATATTTAGTCAAGTTCTGTTTGTGACAGAAATTTCCACACAACTTCCAAGTAAGTTTTACCACTGCGTCTTATTATTAAGAATTATTAATTTCAGGTAAAAATGCATATAAAAGCATTTCACCGTAAAAGAATATATGAATGTGGGAGATATGTTCGAAACTCATATTTCATACAAATATTTCAAACAACTCTTTAGAAGTATATAGAACATTTATAGTATAATATTTATAGTCTATATTCTAATAGATAATACAATTCCTGAGTTATTTATTTTAACATTGTCTCATTATTTTTGTAAGATATCTACAAACGAAATGTAGCAAATGTTTATCATCATGAAACTATGAGGAATTATTTGGGTTTTTTCATAAATTTTCTATGGTGTATATATATATATACATCAGATCTTGTAATGGATTCAGATATTCTATTCATTATTTTCAATAGGATTTCGCTAAATATTTTTAACAGAAAGAGGGGGAAGTTTGGCTGGCCAAAAAACATGTTAAACCCCTTTCTTATACAAATTATTTTATTTATATAAGATCTATCCTAAATCAACAGCATTTATATATATATATATATATATATATATGCATATCATTTTTAATATAAATGCTTATCATTTTTTGAATTCTATTATTTTTATACAGTCTAATGTCTTTCCTAAATTCTAATTTCTGGTTTATATTACAATTTATGTCTTTGTATGCTTCAGTTGTAGTTTTATAATAATGGTTAATGATTCATGTCTCTATATTAGAGAATATTAACTCCACACATATATATATTTGTATGATTTCTATTGTTATGTTTTATGTATCATAAATCGATGCACATAAATCTTTATTAGTGCATTTATATATGCTTGAGATGGTCATTATAAATTTAAAATGTTGTTTAATTATTAGTACTTATATATGCATAATAGAAACTATTTTCTGCGATTCCAAAATAGTTGTACATTTTTCTTTTCTAAATTTTGCAAAAATGTAAAAAATATATTTAAGGAAATTTTCACCTAGGCCCTTGTTATATTTTCTATTACTTAGTTTAAGACTAAAAATAAAATTAAAATATATAATAAATCAATTTTTTTTCTTTCTTTTCTTTTTTTTTAGCATACAGTGGTAATTTTAAAACTGAAAAACAATTATCTCATCAGAATCCTTCATACAGTTTTCAATTTTCATCCAGAGTTAAAAAAAAAATAAAAAATAAGTCAAATATTGAAATAAATTTGACTCTCCTGATTGAACTTTTTCCTGACTGAATCAAAAGTGGAAGTTTTGAATCTGAACTAAAGCTAGCAATTTAATATGAAAGGCAAACAGATTTTTATTTGGCATAAGTAAACAAATTGGTGAAAAAATTGGAGAGAACTATAAATCAGCATTTTTTATTTTTAACGATTGCGACTACGTTCTTGTGAGTATAGAGCGGTTGTAAAATATAATTTACGAATGTTTTTTGTCTCCAGTCTGGAGACATCAGACCGTAAAATGTTTTTCAGAAGTAAATTATATTTTCGATAATAAATTGTTTATTTAGACAGGTAGATTAAAATTTCAGCTCTCTTTTGTTTTCTTTTTAGCAGAAGAATTTATTTTAAGGGTTGATCAATTTTTACTTGTCATAAACACAAGTAACATATTCATTTCCATTTAGGGAAAGAGTGTATATATGTGTATATTTCCACGATGAATCAAATTGAAAGATTTACATTTCTTTCAAAATGAGACTGAATGAGTGTTTATTAGCATCGCACTATAAAGCAATATAAGGGATAATGGTTAAGGACCATGTAATTTCGAACCATGGCCAAGTAACGAGGATGACACCTGTGCTGTGGCACCTTTTCTCCGAAATTTCACGTCATGCCATTGGAAAGAACTGAGACTCGACAGATTAAACATGCATCAGCCCCTCTAAATGGCGGGTCTTATGTTACACTAGGGTTCGAAATCAAGGCACTCCAGCCACAAGTCTGTGACCCTAACCACAAGGCTGCTGCGGCCCTTTAAGATGAGACTGCCACTTATGTTATTTTCTTATAGATCAGGTAAATGATAAAGTCATGTTAGCCGAGTGGTCATGGTCGTGAACTCGTGATTGGCATTGTTGTTTCACGAGTTAGAGCCCTATTCTTACTGATAACCCGCCGTATAGGGGGGGGGTGATGAAAACCATAGATTTCAAAGTTCTCTCATTGGTGTGGTAGTGGTATTAAAAGAGAGGGGCTAACTGTGAGATGTGTCGTTCTCTTCACTTGATTCGAAATTACGAGTTCCATCTCGAGAGCCATCTGCTTTAAAGTGAGATGTAAATTAGAAATCTAAACTGGCTAATAATAAAATAAAAATGAAAAAATAATCATTTCAAAAAATATTTGAGAATCAGATACAGGGTTTGAAGAGTGGCGTGCTTGTTTCCCTTTTTGACCTCGTGGCTTGGGCCTCATCTTTTGAAACTCTATTAAATGAGTGAGTGAGTGTTTAGTAAAGTCACATTATATATAAAGAACAAGTAATATGAAAAAAATTAAGTTAATTTTTACTTAGGTCAACAAAGGAAAATTTGATTTTAGTTATTTTTTTATCAAATAATCACAATTATATATATAGTATAAATATGTATATACATGTGACAGAATCACAATATTGAGTGACAGTTATTTTTAATTAATTATAATTAAAATATCGTATTGTCATACAAGACAATCGTGTATATAAAATTTCAGTTCAACTGAATGCTTTAAAACGAGAAAAAAAATATTTGAGTTTTTTTACCCAAGTCGATAAAAATGAAAAAAGCCAACGTGATCTGTATCTGTAATTCTCTAAATAATTAGTTTCAGTCAATAAATTTTAATTAATTATAATTAAATTATCGTATTGTCATCCAAAATAATTGTGTATATAAAATTTCAGCTCAATTGATCTCTTTAAAATGTATTTTATTAACGATTGAAAATTTGAACAAGATATAGGGAGACAGTGAACTAATAGAAGTGATTGAAAAAAGAGGTCTGTTGGCGATGTTAATTTTGAACCTGGGTCAATTGACATCTCAGCTGATAACCCTGTCTCGAAGTTCCACACCACACCAACGGGAAGACATTTGAGCCACGGCAGATTTAACGCGTATATCTCTACATTGGACCTTCAGTAGCACTCATAATACGCCTGTAGTGAGTGCTAAGAGCTCGAACTCATAATACGCCTGCTATGAGTCCGTTATCATGACCACACTAAGCTTCCGCGGACATTTACTGAGTCGAGCAGCTAATGCTCTTTCAATGTGTGGAGGATTAGGGCTTTCACGTTGATATATTGTGAAGGTTAAGAAAATGTGAGACGGATTCGAATGTCGTCACTATTATTAAATCGGATAAAAATTATATGAACCTTACCAATTAGCTTTGTGTTGACTTTTAATGAGTAGTCATTTCAACGTTAATAAGCAATTATGTATAATTGATTAAAGGATGTGAAAAAAATACGAGGTAAAGGTAAAGTATACCAAATGTCTGTACGATACTTTTTAAGTGGACACGTGCACATAAATATCAATTTCATGCATAAAAATGTTTGACTGAAAAACTTGTATATATATATAAATTATCTACAATAGGAAAAAACTTTTTAGTGGATTGGTTTCCAGTTCTGTAGTTTCTGCTCTTTACATTTATATACTATTTTTATTTTTTATTTTTTTATTTTCTCATTATTATACTGTTTAAATACACTTTCGAATTATAGACCTTGGTAATTTTAACAATACTGGTTTATATATTTTTCGTTATTTTCTTGTACTAATATGTACAAATTTTCTACTGAAGGGGTATATTAGGATTCTTTAAAACACAATTTCAACCCTACTTTATTGCTCTAAGTTAGAGACAGATTTAGAAAACATAATAGTTTTCAATTTTGGTTCATTGACTGTTTATTATAGTAATAGTTATCTATAGTTTTTGGTTCTCTATTTCAAAATTTCTTCTCCTTCTGATTTATAGGATATTTAATCTATCCACATTTCTTGGGTTTGTTATGTATACGTGTATGTATATGTTTCACTGAACGTTATAGAAATCTAACGTTTCGAATTATTTTAAAATTAATTTAGAAAGCATGAGTAATTTTTATTCTAACTATTGATAATCTCATTTATTTCAAACTTTCTTTTTTATTACATTTCATTTCTTGGGGTCTTGATCTTTTATGGATATTTGTATTCATGTTACATTTAGATAAGTTTTAAAAGTACTAAAAAAATAAATTACTGTAAATTTGATCAGGTACAGGAGATATCACAAGAGATAAAGTCTTCAAAATTTATTTAATTTATATATTTTTACTTATACAGGTTGGTCCCGAATTCATGGTATAAAGTCTAAGGGTAGGTACAGAACATTATAACAATAATTTATTGTATAGGAATGTATAAGCACAAGTGAGGCACAAGCACAAAAAATAAGAGACGAAAGGAAAGACAAAGTGTTTATTGAAATCGTTGTTGACAAGTGAAATGTTTACAATAACTGTTCATAACTGTTCCGCACATGAGCCATGAAATTGCGGTGCACATTGCTCTACCACCCACTGGCAGTCGGAGAAGATTGCCGGATTCAAAGCTTGTACTCTCTGAAAATGGAAGAGGTGCAATAGATTTTTGTTTAATACTCTACAAACGGTCTGATGACTCACACTTACGTGATGATCAACAGCTCTTGAACTTGACTCTGATTTATCAACCAGAAAGTTGTGACGTCTCTCGCGTCTTTCTGATTAACATAACTCCTATGTTCTTTGACGGCCACGATTAATGGCAAAACCTTTCCAACCCAATACCAAGAAGAGAAACGGATCGAATATGTAAATGAGATATACTATAAAAGGATAGCGCGGCAAACCTAGATATAGAGCATAACATAAGATAGCATAGAATAAGCAGATCATAGCATAATAAAGCGTAGCAGGCTCAGAGGTTGTAGTGTGGAATCATTCTGATCAATAGCGTGACAAAGCTTAGTGTGAAATCTTGCGGACCAAGAATAAGCAGTCAAGAATTAGCTGCATTGCGGATCAAGAATCTTCATAGATAAAGTTATAGATTATATTCTCTGGGTCAAGGGACCAGAACAGGAAAAGGTAATATTAGATATAAGTAATTAGATAACAGGATTATTTAGGATAATTGAGATAGAGGATCTAATTGCGTGATCTGACTTAAATACGTGATTTAATTTGGGGCTTGACTCTCACTCTAATTATATTTGTCAAAGTTGAATTTAAGTATTATAAGTTACTCTTAATAAAAGTTGTATTAAGAATTATGTCTCATCATTTTGATAATCCCACACCTCTAGCTTACGCGGATCCGGTAAGACATGGTCATCACAGGATGGCTATGTCTCAAAGTTCAAGATGCTTTCTTCCATGCTTGAACTTCGTACAGGTCTTCGTTGACCAGCATCATGTTTGGTGACGTGGAACGAACGTGTTTCATGAAGTTGACGATGTAATCTCTGAAAACTTCTGTGATCCGGCATTCGTTCATCAGGAAACTACGCATGATACATTCGTAGAGAAGCTCTGCCGTTACCATTTGCACGGCCGTACATGTAATGCATGTCTGCATTTTCGGCATACATAGACGTTAGCACAATTGTGAATGATGCTTTCCCTTACTGGGACATTTCTCCTTTTCCCTTCCAGACCACAGACCTATGAATGTTTGGCGCAGTATAGCTAAAACTGGCTCTTGCGCCATAAAACACCAAACTCACTCACTCACTCACCCTTACTGAGATGCATCACTTTGAACGGTGGCCAGACATCTACTGCCCCCTACCGGCAATCCATTTCTCTGTCTTTTCTTTTATTTCCCCTGTTTGCACATCAACACGACATTTGCGCCCGTACATTCCTATACAATAAAATATTGTTACAATGTCCTGTATCTGCCCTTAAAGTTTGTACCATGAGTTTGGGACCCCTTGCGTTAATCACGTGGAAATAAAGAACCATTTTCCGACATATGTTCCAAAGTTGTCCCAGAAAATTAAAAACAGATCATTACAAGCAAGTGATGAAAAATGTGAGAATAAATTCAGTGATAAATGATACAATATAATATAATCACAACGATCAATAAACTGATTTATTTGAATTATTGAGCACATATTTTTATTTTTCTTGCTCCTCATAATTTGAGAAGTACAATTCAAGGGCAAAAAATTCTCAAAAATTAATTTTTCTCATTTTTTCTTATTTGCCGAGTTGTTATTAACGTTACTGTAATGGAGTGGTGGAAATTTTTTTATCTAAATTAAGAAATAAGAGAGTTTAAAGAATAGCCGAATTTTAAGCAACGCTTCATTGAATTAATTTTCGTAACTAATAACAGATAATGTGAATGAAAAATGAGGTTGCGAAATTTGACTGTGTACAGAAAAAATTAGTTCCACTGCGTATTACACTATTCGTTTTATTGTCAAAGAAAAACAAGGGGAGTTTACGGGGAAGATGAATATTGACTTAAATAAATTACGATAAGAAATGAAATATTAATTTTTTCCTTCAATTTTGTAGAATGAAAAATTATTATTTCAACCGATTATTGATTTTCAGCCACATTTCCTCTTCCTTATTGGTGAAATTTACTTCTAACTATCCATTCAAATATCTTGTTATCAATTAACTACTTTTAATCATTAATAAATGGATACTATTTGGTTGGATGTTCGATTATTACACTTGAAATAATTAATCAGAAAAATGAGGTTCATTAATCAATCAAATTGAAAGGATTTTCGAGTGAAATTTGATCTGACCAATAACTTAAAACAACATTTAATTATAAATTACTTTTTATAATTTTGATGTCATTTTAGGAGTTTACTTCAGCGTTTCTCAAGTTGTGGGGTGCGCCCCCCCTAGGGGGCGTGATAACTAGTATATTGAAAAGCATATTGAAAAGTCAAAAACAAAAGATTATTTAAGAAAATTATTAATTTTTATTAAAAGTAAACAAAAAAAATACATTCTGAAGTAATAAAAAGTAAAATACATATATTTACATTGATACAATACACTTATAAATGTACTGCACAATGTATTTTAAAATTAATCTAACAATAGTATGTTAAGAACAAGTTTAAAAATTACCAGTGACCCCAATGGCATTTCATATAAAAAATGATATCCAAAAATTAATATTTATCTTGATAATTTGTACGGTTTGTAATTAATTCCTTAAAAAAAAAAACTGATAGTTAAAAGTTACGCTATTCGCTTCCCAATGCCACCGTTTACGTAGGCACGCGTATGTGATGTATTGACGGGGAGGGGAAGAGTTTAAATATATATAAAAGCAATTCCTCAGAAATAAGTAAAGCCTTCGCAAACACTGTCAAGGTCCTTTTATTGCATTTCAAAGCCTTCGGAATAATTTTATGGATAGCAATGCACAGCAAAAAATCGTTCATAGTAAAGACGTATATATACATCCGGGGCAATTATAGTTTTGGTTAGCGAGACGCTTATATACGCTGGTGGCACATTAGAGTTGGAAGTCATGTTGAAGCTTTAGCTTCAAAGTATAGTGTAATTGAATTCAATTCATTGTTGTTGTATGAAGGTCGATGAAAATTATGCCTGAATAGTGGGTCACTAATATTCAGAGTTTGAGAGAGAGAGAGATGCACTGGTTTATTTTAAATTCAATTACTTTTAAGTAAATTTTACAAGACTAAAATATGAATCTCTAAATATTTGTCTATTATATGAATCTAAGTTAATGCAAAAAGTTTTAATACATGCTCAAATCTTCAATAAGAGATTTCAACAACAAAGGAACAATAGTATATTTCAGTTAAAGGGAAATGAAATGAATAATATTTATTTAACCAATTTAGAATAACTTGAAAAAGTTTAATTGTAAAGCTCGAATAAATTCTAAATTAACTTTCTGAGAGTTTTTTTCCGAATCCATTTTTTATTTAAGAGTGAAAAATATGTTAATTAGTGTTTTAAACGCCAATTGCATGATCTTATTTATTTCAAATGCTTAGAACACAATGTATTATTAAATGAACTAATAATAAAAATCAGTTCACTTTAATCAACACGTAAGTATTTAATGTTTTTTGACAAAAAGTATTAAGGATTCGTTGTACATTTTGTTTTAGCTTGTTAAAGTACTCAGCTGGTAAAAAGTAATTAATTAAAAATAAGGAAGCAAAACTCGGCAACAGAAACCAAATGAGCTTTGTTTCTTTTTGGATGTTGTTTCCTTATTTCATTTTCTCGCGGTTTGTAATCAAACCAAGTTTGTAATTCATTGAACTAATTATGTTGTTAGATATTATAAAAATAATTTGCAATTGTAAGCAAAAGACAGAAGTTAAACTGGATAAATTTAATATAATTATACTACTACTTTTCAATAATAAAATTATCTTAAAATTATGATGTATGGAGAATATTTTTTTTAATGTCAGTCTCTCGTTAGCTGATACTTTAATGTAATTTTTTTTATTTTTGAAGAGTATTTTTGCCACTCAAAAAACTTATTTTAAAGTTTTTAACCGTTATCGGTTTTGATTTATCAGTAATTTGTAAAGAACTTAACGTAAAATCCGGCGTATAACGCGCACCTATACTTTCAAGCTGCAATTTTGAATTTTTAGGTATATTTGCCGTATAACGCCATCCCCTTTTTTACAAAGAAACCTGGAATGAACGTGTGCAATGCTCTTATGTTTTGAAGTCATTTATTCTAGGTATTATTCCAAGTTTTAGAAAAGAGTAGTATATGTACTTCTAGAACTACAACCTTTTAATTTCATAAGGAATGTTTTTTTTTATTTCTTTTTAATAAACAATATTTCGATATATGCAGAAGTCGAATTTTTTTTCAGTGCGGATCCCCTTTTATTTTTAAAACTGCCACTTTTATACTTGGTATATAACGCACTCTCCTAAATTTCGATCTTATTTTTTTGTGACAAAAGTGCGCGCTATACACCGGATTTTACTGTAAATGCATATATGAATTTAGTTGATTTTAGCAAAGTCACAAATTTTCACTTTATTGGTTTATGTAATGAATCTTTTATGCTGTTTTGAATTAAACCACCATTTTATTGCCGAAAAGTACAGAAATCCGTATCTTTCATTTTTGTTTGTATAAATGTTAAAATTATTGTTACACACGTACTAAAAGTTACATTAATAAAATTTCAAGAATTTTCTTATTAATGATAAAAATAAATGAATAGTACTCATTTTAAATTAGAAAATGCTTCACACAATGCAACTTAAGAGAGCACATCAAAAACTAAACACTGTATCCCTAATACTTTTACTTTCATTTATTTTAAGTATAAATAACACAAAATTAGCATATTTTATCAAGAATTACTTGCATGAATAATGGGTTGTTAGTATATAAACGCAACTAACAATTTTTTTAAATAATCTTTTGTTATTGACTTTTCCACAGCTCCATAGTTCGAGAAACGTTGTCTTAGGGCGATAAATTCAAATAAGTCACCTTATAATTATGGATACAAAAAAAACTAATTGATAAGTTTTATTTTTAGTAACTTTATAAGAAAATTAGGGGGGAAATGAAAGATGAAAATTTAAATACCTTAAAAATACTTAACTTTAATCAATTTAAAAAAAAACATTAATACATATCATTTTATTGCATAAAGTGAATGTCTGTTTTAAAAGAGTAATGCAAAAAGAGGAAAATGGAATAAAAAAGAAATTAAAACAATTTAGGAAATAAAAGTAAATGCGCTTTATTTGCATTCAGTTCAGTTAAGCGGAGGGAACATATACATAATTCTTGTCCGAAGTAATCATAGTTCGATAGATAACGTAATGTATTCGAGTTTGTTGCGCTATGAATACATATTAAATATTTTTTAGAACTATGTCCCAAATGTTAAAAATAAAGAGAGTTTAAGTAAAGAAAAAGCGATTCTTAGATAAAATAACAGCAAATTTAGAAATTGTAGAATATTGCAGGAATATGTGATATTCTATATATATAGGCTTATTCTCTACAAACAAGAGATAACATCCAACAATCACATTCGAAAAACACATAGACAGTAGGAAAATCACACAATGAAGAACATATGAGTAACCGAGATTAAAAATTATAAAATGGGTGCTGCAGTGTCATAAACATTGCTGACTTAGGACATCTAATATATAAAATAATTTGTATAAAAGTGGGGTTGAACATGTTTTTTGGCCAGCCAACCTTCCCCCTTTATGTAAATAACACTGAGCAAAAGCCAATTGAAAATAATGGATAGGAATATCTAAATCCATTACAAGATAGAGGTAACTTACCTAAAAATTGCACTTACAAATGCAAAGCCTGCGCTAAATCTGAGTGCAATAAAATAAGTTATTGCCAGATTCTGGGCCCTAATGCAGATTTAAATCATGTGAAAGGCTGAAATGTAGCACTTAACAAAAGTATAAAAAGAATGGAAATAAAAATTAATAAGAGTTGCAAATTATAGCATAACTTTAATAACACTAGAGTAAATATGAATAAAATAATAATAAGTAATTTTATCTAATATTAGATTATGGAGATAATTATAACTATGAAATATTTAAGTTTATAGTAATAAACTATTATCAATCTCAGAATTTTTAATCCTAACTATTTTGAATAGCTTTATTCATATAACTATTAATAAAATTAATTGGGTATTTCTGATTTAAGCAATATTTAGTAAAATGTTTACAGTTATTTATTACTTGCGATTTTTTGACACCAGAAATTTATTACGTTGTATATAATTAATAACAATATTTCTGAATATAAAAACATGTACATTACTCTCCCAATGAGGAACTTTTATAATATTGAAATTAATTCTTCTCTTTTATCATAAATATTAGAAACTATTACATTATCATTTAATTTGACATGTATGTCAAGAAAATTTGCTTTATTGTTGTTACTATTTGTCTGTATAAAAATTAAGATATTGAGGATAAAAATTAATGCTAGGTATAATATATATATATATATATATATATATATATATATATATATATATATATATTCTTTTACATTTCTTTATTGAATCTTTACTCCAAATAAAATATTTATTTTCTTTGGATATTTGCATAATTATCATAATCTTCGACCGTTTTTGGAAAATAGGAAATCTGAAAAATGTGATGTTAAGAGTAATCAACATATCTTCTTTGATCTTTACTTGAAATAATTATTTACAACTCCATTTATGGTATTTTCTCATAACATTATTATTTAATATGTGCTTATTAATTTTAATATTTATGAGGGAGAATTTGAAAAATTTAAGCTTATAAGAATAATAGTAATTGAGCAGAAGCACGGAAATTTTCCTAGAAAAGGTGACTTTTTTTTTCAGAAACCGCAGAAAAATGTATTTATACATAGATCTGAATGAAAAGTAAAAGAGTAAAAGGGTTACTATTTAAATGTTTACCGAATCTGTCTTAACACAATACAGTTTTAGAAAATAAAAATCATTTAAGTAATGCAACAATAGAAATTCCTAGACTTGAATTTAATACCGGCAGAATGGGAATCAATAAAAATAAAGGAGAAAAACGACTCACTCACTCATCACGATATCTCCGGAACTATTACACCAATAGACTTGAAATTTGGTAAGCACGTTCCTATCTGGGACTAGAGATCCGCTAAGAATGGATTTTACGAAAATTGACCCCAAGGGGCGTTGCAGGAGATTGAAGGGCGTTATAGATAATTATTTCTATTTTTAAACTATTAGACGTACAGTCTTGAAATTTGGTAAGCAGACTCCTTTCATAGAAGAGTAGAGATTCACTACAAAATGGTTTTTACAAAAATCGACTCCAAGTGGCGTTGCGGGGATTAAGGAACGTTATAGATCATTATTTTCCTTTTTTAACTATTAGACGTACAGTCTTGAAATTTGACAGGCCAATTCCTTTTATGGAGTAGAGTTCCTCTAAGAACAGGTAGTGTGAGGGCTTAAGGGGCGTTAAGGAAAAATATTCTCGTTTTTGAACTATCAGGCCTATAGACTTGAAATGTGATAGGAGTGTTACTTTCATGGAGTATAAATCCATTACAACAGGGGTTTGTGAAAATAGG
>BMAV01020266.1:101505-124873 GCA_019973955.1 Trichonephila inaurata madagascariensis
TTTTTTTTTTTTTTGCTTTTACTATAATACTATATTAAAAACGAAAAGCACAATTTTTTTTTTTTAAATCTGTAATTTTAAACCAAATTTTTCAATCTTTGTGCAGAATTTGGATAATACTATTCTTCAAACGAAAAAAGAATTTCGTACGATTATCTTTAAAAAATGACGAAGTTTTTAAATGTTTTTTTTTTTTTTTTTAAATTTGAGTATTTTCTGAAAAACCCTAAAAAAATGTTTTCGGCATTTTATTTCTTAAATGGCTGATTCTAAAAGAGAAAAGCCTGAACTTTTTCAGTGCCAAATATCGATTCATTAACACGAAAAAAAAATTCATATGGAACGATTTAGAAATCATTTTCATGAAACCCATCAATTTTGACTGATTTTAGAAAAAATCGTGAAAAATAGATAATATCATTATTTTTTAAAAAGAATTATACCGTATCGTTGCGAAATAAATGATCTTTCCGATCATGTAATTATTTTTTGTCTCAGTTTGATAGAAAGAATAAGATGGTTTTTTAAATAAGGTCGAAAAATAGGAACTTCTTTAAGCTCAATCCGATAAGCTGCTCGGCAGAATAAAAAGCTAACAGGGGTATAAAAGGTTTTTAATTAATATCTTTTTTAACTAATTGCGATATCAGAATGTAAATGGTCAAAACATGCATTGTCATCCAAACTAAAAGTGTATTCAAAATTTCAGCTGAATCGGTTGAGTGAATATTAACGTCGCACTGTTCAGCTACACGAGTGCTTTTGGCGACGGACCACGTAATTTTGAACCATGGTTAAATGACATGAACGACACCTGAGCTGGCACCCCTCTCCTAACTACCACACCACACCAATGGGAGGACGTTTGAGCTCTCGACAGATTTAACGTGCATCGCTCCCCTACATTTCGGGTCTTTAGTGGTACTGGGCTCAAACTCGTGACAAAGTCAGCCACGATCCGATACCTAGACCACTAGGCTACCACGGCCTCCTCAATCGGTTGAAGACATCAGCTTCAAAATTGAGTTGCAAGATTCCACCCGAACAATTTACATTGCAAGTTAAACAAAAGCTTGCAAAAAAGAATTGAATTAAATCAATTGGAGAGATAAAAATACCAGTTAATATAATTAATTTATTTTTAGTTCAAAAGAAAAATATAGCTTTCTTTAAACTAATATATAAGTGTACGTTGAACAGAGACGTAAAATGGCACTAATAATTATATAATTTCAACATGTTTCTAAATTGTCTTTATTATAGGAGGGGGGGGGGGAGAGTGCTAATGACATTTTAAATTGCGACAAAATAAACTGAATAAAAATAAAAGATGGTGACTTAAGCAGTTTTCTGGAATTATTTTAATTCCAATACGTATCATTATTTATTTTCCTGTTATTGCAATTTCTTCAAATCAGAAACAACCATTTCTATAAAATGTACATTAAAATATCTACTGGCTCCAAAGGCATATTAAATTTTTACTCCATTATAGCAACTAAGATTTCTGAAAACGAACTTATCATTCCCATTGAAATTAATATAAGATTATGATTGAAATGATTTTTTATTACAATGTGTACGACATCCCCGTTAAGGATAATTCATTTTAAATTGAATTCAAATAAATGATGCGTACTATAAGTCGGATAAAAAGCGCATTACAGGTATACAACTTATATTGAATATTTTCTGTTAAAGTACACTCTATTATCTAATATTTGTACTATATGAACATTAAAAAATATGAGTAAATACTAATGGTATCAAAAACATTAATATGTATGATATTTAAGTTAGATTGATGAATAAATTTCATATTACAAATTTCTTACAATTACTAGCTTTCCAGAATATAAATTACAACCCATACTTACGCATGGAAAAGCACTTGAAATATGGTTATACATGACAATGGAAGTGTGATTTCTATACCTAATAAGACATTTAAATGATGGCATAATGCATTTTACACTGGTAGAATTTCTGCAAAATTACTTTCTATTTTTGTCTGTGGGAAGAATATCTTTATTTTGCTTACGTATGTATTATTTTTGTCTATTAGGTTTCTGCAGTAAAGTAATATAGCATTCAAATTGAAATACTTTTTATCTTGAAATGCAAACGAAAACATTCGCGTTTATTTACTTTTAAATTAATATCAATATACCGAATACTTGTTAACTTTAGAGCCCATCATTCGATAATCGTTTTATTTTTTTTCCAAGGTTTGATTGTTCTCCACATAAAATTCAAAATTCTTGTTGATGCAACCTCCACAAAAAAATTTAAAACTAACTTCTTTAAATTGAAAATCTATTCTGGCAGCTTCAGATAAAAATTTAATTCTTAGCTAACCATTTTTGTTTAACTAAGAAATTTCATAAGTACTTAAAGAAATTTTATCACCAGACAAAAAGAGAAAAAATCTTGTTTTCGTTATTAGTTATGCAATTTACTCAAAACAAGCAATATAAAATTTTGTTTAAAATTTTATCTACTGCATTATGATTTACTGCAGTTTTTTTCAGGCAATATTTTTTTTGAATCATTATAGTGAAAAATTAGGGATATACATAAACAAAATACTCAACTTTGGGAAATTTAATCCGTTAGAGCTAGTTAATTAATTAAAGATATTCAACTGTAAAATTAATTATATGCACTGTTTACTTAAAATAAAGTCAAATCGTTTCTTAAGGTCTTCATTAACATGCAAAAAAAAATAAGACACTTAAATTTTGACAATAACTATTTTTTCGGAACAAAAATGACAATCTTCACAATCCGCTGAAAATGCCATCAGCTTAAAACGCAATTTCTGCTACAAAACTATTCGCCTTCCCCGCTAAAATACTCATCATAGAACCCGTGCTGCCATATATCTTGGAAGACTGGATTTCAAAGAATATTCCTCCGAAGTATCGTCAGAGAGTATTCGTAAAAATGGCTTTTCTATGTAATTTTAAAGAAGCGTACTTATAAGTACCGTCTTTATATAAAGGGTTAAAGACAATTTTTACTTAGGTCAACAGAGAAAATTTTTATTTTAGTTACTTTTTATTAAAAAATTACAATTAATATAAATATGTATGTAAATATGACAGAACCATAATATTAAGTGGCAAAACAGAAAGCGATTCTCCTTGCAATTTTCTATTTTCCTTTCTATATAGCGTGTTAGACTATTATTATTTTTTCTTGTTACTAATTATTCTAATAAAATAGTATAGTAAAAATGAAATCACGTTCTCAGAAATTAGGCCATCCCAGGTGGGATTCCAACCCATGACCTTTGGATTAGAAGTCCAAAGCATTATCCATTGCGCTACAGAGACACAAGGAACGAATTTTCTTTCTATATATGCTTTTGGACTATTATTTTGTTTGTTATTATTTATTCATTTTTTCAATTTAATTAATATGAATTAATATTTGAATATACTGCATTAACATCAAGTGTCATGCTCTACAAACTTAAACAAATGTATTTGAACTTGAGTGGATGAATAACAAGTATTTTATCAACGATTGAAAATTTGAACAAGATATATATATATATATATATATAAGGATAGTGTGAACTAATAGTGGGAATTGAAAAATAGCTAAAACATGCTGTAAAATAAGAGATAAATCTTTAAAAAGTTGGCATGGAATTCTACAAGTAATTACAAGTGAAATATATTTACTCATTGTTACTTTGTGTAAAATTGGCAAACTTATTAAAAATTGTATGATGATAATCATCAGTAATAGAGAAACTATTGAAATGTTTTCTAACTAAAGTAAGTCTTGTGTATCAAATTATATTTTGAATAACAATTAATTTAATGGTAAACATAAAAGTGTAGTTACATTTTTATTTAAGCATGGTATGGAGAAAAATGAGTATATGTTCTTAAAATGTTGGTTATATATAGAAATTAAGATTTAATATAATTATGTGTTGTCTGTTTCATTTAAGTCTATTCTATCTTCTTTCAGAGAGTATAAAAAAACATTTATATAACCCACTAAACAGAAAATGTTTTATTAAATACTATACATATATAGATAAATTTTTTCATTGTAAATGCATATTTTTTACAGGAAAGTCTCATTTTTTCAATAATGTATCTAACTTTATAATTAAGTTTTTTCCCACAACTTAATTACATTCAGCTCCTCCGCTTATCCAGTATTAATGAAAAACGTCAGATACACGCCTTGTTTTCCTGAAAAGAACGTCTTAAAATTTAATTTATGAAAAGTGTATTAAATAATTACATAGATCGTATTGAACAGTTTGAAATAGAGAGCTTATTCTTCAATAACTTGTGTTTCAAAATTCTAATCTAATAAAAAAAAATGCTGTTTAGCCCTACCGGATTAAAAATAAATCCTAATAACGTTTTTTTTTTTAAATTATATGTCAAAGAAATCTCAACTGGTTTAATAGATAAGCGTTTTTTATTTTATTATCTAAACTGTAGTTTTTAAAAGGTCAGTCGAATATAGATAATTAGAAATTAACTATTATTTAGCTGAAAATGTGTAGTATTATAAATGTTAGTGCCTTTTTTATTTTAAGAGGAAACTGTCTTATAAATCATTTGAATGTATAAAGTTTCAATTTAATGATGTTTTTTTTAAGTAAATTGTTCCACTCCAAAAATATTGTATACTGTTGTATAAAATATTTTAGGAGTTATAAAATTTGTACATTGTTATGAGATAATGTAACTCCGCATAAAAAAAGTATGCATTTTATTTCGGTTCAAATTGTTCACTATTTATTTAAATATTTAAGTTAAATTTGAGAATAACTAGCTCATTTGTATTAAAATATCACATTATGACATACAATATTTTTCAATTAATACAGACAAATATATGAAATTTGAAATTATAATTTATTGTTATCTTATGGCAACATATAAGATCAGAAAAATTTCTGAAGATATTAAATGAATGTTACTTGCTGGAATGCTCTTTTTTCAATTACATATATGGTTTGTATACAACAAATTAATTATTGAATGTATTATATACACATATTTTAAATACATTACGATTCAAAAAGAAAGTTAAGGGAAAAAATTTGATAAATAAAAACCCGTTTTGATTTTATTTCTGTTACATTAAATACAGTATAGAAATAATATTTTGATATTTAAAGTAAAGTAGAAAATACTTTCATTTATATGAAGTTAGCGACGATAAAAGTTTTTTCTTTTTGCACCTTCTTTTATTAAAATTCTTTTTTTTTAGTTGCTCGAAACACCATACCCACCTCGGTCTCTTACGATATGGTTGGGTTAACTAACCATTGATCACTACTAAGATCATTTTCCTGAGTGATAAACATTGGCAATATATACTTCTTTTTTTTTTTTAGTTTGACTTTATATTAAGTAAGAAAAACATTTCACTTCACGTCATTTTGAAGTAAGGAAAATATTTATGTTTATTGAATAAACTGATCCTAAGGTGATGAAGTCTAATTATGGCTCTCTAGTTATGACGCCATTCAAAAATAATTTATTTTAAAAATGTATACTGTGTGGATCTTTTCTATCTAAAAAGAAAACTAAACTCTCTATCTGAAAAACAAAAACAAAAAAAAAAAAAACTGTTTACTGTACATAAAATCTGCTTGAAAAGCTTAAAGAAAATCTGCCTAATTTTTGTTGCATCTTATTTTTATATTATTTTGAGCAAAAAATTTGTATACGTTAAGTTGTACGTTTTTTGCATAAGAGTATGGCACACATAATGTTTGCCCACACACGCTATTGAAAAGAATGAACAGCACGAAGTATTATTATACGGAAATTAATATAGAGCAAAAGTTGGAGATAGTGCCTTAAATTTTTTGAGCATAAAATTTTCCTCTGTCAAGTAACACGTTTTTTTATACAAATGTGTGGGTCGTATATAATATTTAATATTTGCCCACGCATGTTAATGAAAAGAATGAGAATTATAAGGTATTATTATGGACGTATTAATTTAGAACAATAGTTAGATAGTGTCTTATAGATGAAATATCAGAGTATGCACGATTTGAGTGACTGTATTTTACTGATATTTTTGAGTTTTATCTTGAGAAGGTATGATTAGGCTGAATCTGCGGTTTCTTTGTTAGGAAATAAGGATTTAGATTATTCAATATAAATTATTACTTTTTAAAAAATTTTACTTATAAGAATGGGGAAAAAACACCAAGCTTGCTTTGTTACAAAGCTCTAAAAAACTATTTTAGGGTGTCTTACTCATTCATACATATTAAACTTTAAAAAATCAACTCATAAAAAGGCAAATAAGATTCCGGAAAAAACTTCTTTTATACTTCAAGCGAACCTGAAATATATGGCTTTGGAGAATTCTGAATAAAATTGTCTCTCTTTGAATAGATAAATTTCGCATGTACAGCTCCAATTGAATTTAATTCACTGGGGACACATTTTGAATTCAGAATTGGTTGAGCAATGTAAGAGAGGTATTCACTCTATTATTAAAAAGACAATAACCTGTAATCTATCTACTTCTGGCGAGTTCTAACATGCACTTATCTACCGATTCCATACGTAAAAAGGAGAAGGAAAAAATATTTAGTTCTTAAATTGCAGAAAAAGTAAAGTTTTTTTATAAGAGGTTTTTCAGAAAATTCTTTGTGTCAAAACTTTTAAGGCCATCATTAGTTTAGTTTGTACACACACGAGAGAGAGAGAGAGAGAGAGCTTCTACTATCGTTAAAATTTATTTTATTACCAAGTGATTTGGTTCTGTAAGTTCAAATAGTTTCTGAATCTCTATAACTGTGACTGAATGACAAGTCCTTATTTTATTCACTTTTTTCCGTATTTGGTATATATTTTTAATTATAACTTTCTTTTCATAAATACAGAATTTTACAAAAATGGTATCGTTTTCTGGAAAACAATGACTAATGCGATTTTAAAAATGTTGATGATGTGTGAGAAAAGTGAAGAACAAAGCGAATTATGAAGAGCATTAGTGTAAAATAGAAAACAGCAAAGAAGAAATTTAAAAAAAGTTATACCAAGAATGTGTTAATATCTGTCTTGGGGACAGTTATGTTTCGACATGAAAGCCTAACTTGCTAAAAATGTTCTTTAGAGCACATATAGTTGTTTGTAAAATGAACAAAGGTGGAAAAATATTAAAATTAGTGTCTGAATGAGAGATTTAAATATTTATTTTTGAAGCATTTAGCGTTTAGTTTTTTCATACAGTTATTCAAATACTTTTAATTTATTACATCTGTCCATGAATAATCTTCAAAAAGAATATTTAATACTTTTATACAGGGGCGTCTTAAGACATTTTGGGCAATGGGTCCCTATTTAAAAGTAGATCCTACCTGTAACCCCCGTAAACTAGACAGCGTACGACATGCATTGTCAGATAATCGCACAAATGTAATTTGAAACAGATAAATGTGCATGGCTCACAATCTCACAAACCAGCTCGAATGACGGCAGATTTTGACTAAATTATTTGACTGATCACTTATGGTATTAGGCCTAGGCACAGGCATGGGAATCGGTCATCACATGACGGTCATACCACTGTTGCCAGTTGACATGTAGTTATAAATTCCCTGTTTTTCGGAGAATATGTACCGGAATAATATTCAAACATTAAAATAATTCAGATCTTGATCGTATTAAGAATGAATCAGATCGAAACGAGACTCCCCCAATTTTCGAATATTAAAATGGCCTACAAAATAATCAGATCTTTATCCAACATAACGTGTATGACACATTAAAAAGCCAGATTACAAGTTGTTGTAAATGTGTGTTTAAGTATTCGTAGCTGTGAATGCGAGCGCATAATGCCCTACCGTCTGCTTTATAATCTTCAAGATTGGAGGGTTAGAGATGAATTTTGATTTCATCAAAACCGTCATATAGAATAATAGGCATAAAACATGGTGTGGAAGTTTGAAGTGAGTGAGTGACTATTAAAGTGGCACTGTTCAGCTACACGAGGGCTTTTGGCGACGGACCACCTAATTTTGAACCATGGTCAAGTGACATGGACGACACCTGAGCAGGCAAACCCTCGCCTAACTACCACACCAACGGGAGGACGTTTCAGCTCTCGGCAAATTTAACGTGCATCGCTGCCCTACACGGCGGGTCTTTAGTAGTACTGGGCTCAAACTCGTGACAAGGCCAGCCACAATCCGATACCTTGACCATTCGGCTACCGCGGCCCCATGGAAGTTTGGAAAGAGTAGCATTAGTTCAGATATCGTTCTCGTCATTTAATCATGGTTTAAAACTATGAGGGCATTGCCGATAAATCGTTATGCAACTTTGTTATGACATTAACTAAAACTTAAAATCCATTAGCTATTTTGAATGTATTTCAAAGCAAATCTTCTAAAAATGTGGCCATGCTTATAGATTTTTTTTCTGTAATTTTGCTGAAATATACCTCATTCCATTCTTTTTTTCTCGAATATTTCTTCTTCTATCATTCCCCTATTTTAGTAATGTGTTGCTAGAAAACAGTTTTACATATTGACAATTTAGTAGCTAAATGAAAAAATAGTTCTTTGAGAAATAAACATAGGCAGCTGTAAATAATTTACGAATTTAAGACTGGCTAGCCTAGGGACATATTTGAAAATTTACAACTTACCATTTTCAAAAAATGAAATGATTCAAAGGATAAAAACACATGTTCAAATGCCCGCGTTAAAAATTAATAAATTTTAAAACCTGAAAATTGAAATGTTTAACTCAAATCACATTTATTTGATTTATCTTAATTGCTTTATTTTATGTATAAATTCTAATGATCTTATGATTTTCACTGATTTTTTATTATGTAAAGATTCATATTTTATGAAACAAGAGTTTACTTTCGCCTTTATTTAGTCGTTCTATTTAAGTAATATTTATATCAGTCTTAAACTGTGGGGTGCGCTCCTCTAGGGAGGCGTGATAGCTCTATGAGGGGGGCGCGAGCATATTGAAAAGTCGAAAACAAAAGATTATTTCAAAAATTATTAATTTACTTAAAGTAAACAAACAAAATACATTCTGAAATAATAAAAAATAAAATACTCTTTTACACTGATATAATACATTTATAAATGTATCAGTACTGCACGATGTGTATTATAATTAAACACTTATCTTATAATAATTTTTACTGTTTATGATTAATCCCTTAAGTGCTAATTAAAAGTTACGCTATTCGCTCCCCAATACCCCCGTTTACGTAGGTAGGCATATGTGATGTATTGGGGGAGGAGAAATAAATATATATAAAAGCAAATCCTCTGAAATAAGTAAATCCTTCGCAAAAACACTGTCAATGTCCTTTTATTGAACTCCAAAGCTATCGGAATAATTTTATGATAGCAGTTCACAGAAAAGAACGTGTTTCGGAACGACGTATATATACGCCCGGGGCAATTAAAGCTGGGTGAGTGAGACGTTTATTTACGCCAGTGGCATTGAAGAGGTTAAATTCGTATTGTAGTTGAGCGTCAAAGTATAGTATTATTGAATTCAATACCTTGTTATTGTATGAAAGGGGGGGGGACGGTTGTGCAATGAAAATTATTATTAAATATTGGGTCGCAAATATTAAAAGCTTGTGAGAAGCACTTATTTATATTATATTCAGTGGTGAATTCAGAGTAAAGGATATGAGACTGCAGACTTCTCCTACCAAAATAAACCAGAGTTCTTTTTTTTAATTGTACATCTGTTTGGTTTTAATCTCTTTTTTTTTAAAAATAGAGTGACAATATGATATTTTTATTGTCTCTACCTTTCTCCTCAACCAAAATTTTGGACTCATCCCTAATTTTATTTAAAATTATGCAGGAGAAAATAACTTTTATTTGAACTAAACATATAATTCTCTTTATAAAGAAGTATTCACCCCCCCCCCCACAAAAATTTGTCAAACATGTTTTTAAAAAAAAGCAATATTTTTATCGAAACAAGGATTTTTCTTGATACTATTAATTATACTATATATATCTACTAAAATTGATCTATATTTAACAACATCAGATTTAATAAAAATATTTGATGAAAATAATTTAATTTTTAGGCTTTTTATAAGACAAATTCCATATCGCAAGTTGAAAGATATACTTTGAGCAGTTAGTGGTTTAACAAAAAGTGTTTAAATTGATTTCTTTGAAAATCTTGTATTTTTTAAAATTGTTCTTACTTTTATTTATGTTAATCTGCGAGTTTCTTTTAATAAAAAAACGTTTATGTCGCTTAAAGAAGGTTATTTAAGCGTACTTAGAGAATTTTCTCAGTTTAAATTGAGAGTTATTTTGCCAATCAGATACGTTATAAAACAATTAATTGTTTTGTTTTAAATATATATATATAATTAATCGTGTGCTAAACTTATTTAGCTTTCTAGAATTTTAAATTTTAAATTATTACATAGTGACACGCTTCTACAATACCATTCCTTCAACGTTTATTCCTCTATTTCAGTTCTAACAATCAATCCTACAGGTTTCTTTTTTTACGTTGATTTTACAAGTGCACGATCTCTTCCATATTAAGATAAACGAAGTGGCATGTCAAACTTTCAAATGTGTTTTTTCTTAAAGATGTACATTAAGGAAATAAACTTAAAAAGTAAGAGTGCTTTCGTTTACTCTCTGAGAGCAGTATCAAAACAATTCAATTCCCCGATCAACTTTCTTTTAGAATGTTTGCTTAAAGGAAACTTAGGTACTGTGTTCCTTTTTTTCCTTCGTCTTATTTTTTCTCCGTTTTTTCCGGTACATTAAGGACTTATAAAGGTCTTCAAAGCTCTTAAATTGAATACTACAAACTTGAAAGAAGTTTTAAGCATCAATTATTTTAAGATTCTTTCATTTTTTTAGATTCATAATGCATTGAGACAATTATTATGAATTAAGTATTTCATTATGATAAATATTAAATTAAAAAAATTAGTTTTACAGCATTTTAAAAATTGAATGAATCTTCCATTAATAATATTAATAACTAAAACAAATTTTTGAGTGTTCTTGATTGAAACAGGCAATAGTTATATCGTTTTAAGAAGAAAACGTTTATAATATGTTAAATTTGTTTAAAGAACATTGAGTTAACTAGATACAAAAAGGAAAAATATAGAAGGAAAAAAAACATGTAATTTGATGTACTTTTTACTTACTATTTTTCCGTAAGACAAAATATTTCTTTGAGTTTCAGTTTTAATCAGGAGTGCATTTTCGATCCTTCCAAAGTAAAATATTTACTCTTTTTTTTTAATAATTTCTTTGTTACAATTGCTTTATATAATTAATTACGCTTAGTATTTTAACTACCCAATTTTCTTTTAAAAAGATAAAGACATTAGGTTAATGGCTGATCGGAGTTATAGCATTCCAAACTGTTTAAAATGACAGAAATTGATCCTTTTTAAAAAATTTTGATGAGTGCTTTCCTTACCGAATTGTTTTCGTATTTAGTAAAAAGCTCTATATTTTCAATTCAGTTATTCACAAAACTCTCAAAATGTTGTTAAGTTTCCTGTTATAAACTGAAAACATACTTACATTTAAAAAAAGGAAAAAAAAAAAAAGGAAAAACAACAACTGTAGTTAAGCTTCCTGTTTTATACTGAAAACATACTTACATTTAAAAAAAAAGGAAAAACAATTTTAATATAAAAAAGGGGGTTTGCTGAATTGTATCAATTAACACTTTAAAAGCTGGACAAGATGTAATAAATTCAAATAGTTCTATAAAAGATATTTACAACAAAATCTAAAAAAAAACAAACAAAAAACAAGCTGAGTTCTATTTTCTGTCTTCTTCATGAAATTATATGTTCATATATATGCCCTATCTCTTCAGTACATTATGATTCTGAGAGCACGACAGCTCAAAAATTGACGCTAATTGTAAGAAAATCACACACAAATGGAAAAAGCCTATTCTTTCGTGAAAACTTTCGTTTTTAAGGTTATTGTGGAGATTTTTCTTTGATATATATATGTTCGATTAAGTTTTACTTATTTGTACGGTGGTTCTGAGCCCTCTTCTCCCCCCTCCCCAATTTCCGACTAAGCTTGGATTGATCTTGAAGCTGGCCGATAGGTGGCGTAGAAATTCCAGCAGGAAAGTTGACGAATAGACGAAGGATGTAAAGTTGTGGGTAGAGGGGAGAACTCAGTCAGTTGTTTTCCTGCATCTTCTCGGAGCTCGACGGAAAAGTAACTTTCGGTCCATAGTGGAAACTTGGAGCGCATTTGGGAAAGGGGATCATTTTCCGCTCTTCCAAAAACTTTTCGCTGCAGAGTAAAAAGTCCCTGGAGCGTTTCCTGGGAAAACCCATGGTATTTATCTAATTAGAAAGAGTTTATTATGCTATCGTAGATTTTTTTTAATATTATTATTATTATTTTTTTTTTTTTGTAAAAAATAGTTGTTATCCATTTATTTCTCTCTTTTCTTTTAACTTATTTATTAATCAACACTTTATTTGAAAAGATATTTAAGTTTAAAAAAAAACTTAATCTTTTTTTGCTTTAGAATTTAAAATATATATTAAAATGTTTTTATCTGATATATTAATGTCTTGTATGTTGTCTTATGTACATCAAATGTTGTTTGGTTGGAAAAAAAATTAAAAATCTTTTTGTGCATATTTTTGGTGTGAAATAATTATTTAAATTTTGATAAATTTTAATAATTTAAATTAATATTCATTATTTTTTTAAAAACACTAATTATTACTGAAAAAAAATTATCTGGCTCATATTTTCATGTGTGCTAAATATGATAAATATTAACTAAAATATTTCAAGACACTATAAATTTATAAACAATATTTTATAGTTAACGTTGTATCACCTAAGAAAAGTCTTATATGCCCGTTATTAGCAATTTAAACGAAGTTATATAAATTAATTTACATTTATAAAGATTGGAACGAAATATTAATTTTAAATTTCGTAAAGTATATTGAATAAATTCAAACTTATAGCAGGAAATATCGGAATCCCTTAGCAAGTTTTAGAATAATATAAAACTTCTGATTCGTGCTTAGAAAATAAAACTTTTTGAAGGATTTTTAAAAAAATTAAGGATAATCATTGACATTTTTACTTTATTTTATATTTATATGATCAGAGTTTATAAAAATTCCCTAATATATCTTTGAAAGAAAGAGTACTAATTGTACAGTAATTAAAGTAAATTTTAAAATACATAAATTTATTATCTCATTGAAAAGTTATTTTTCTTCAATTTTTCATGAATATAATGATTACGTATATCACTTGAAGATTAGTCTTGATATATCCTGAAAAGTTTAATTCCGAATTTTTTTTTATTTATGGAAAATGTTACTATAAAATGTCAAAAGTTAAGCAATTGTATAGCGTTCGATTATTTTAATCTGATTACAAATAAAAGGATTAGAGATGTGAATCTCAAAGATTACGCATTTATTATTCTAAATTTCATTTTAAGCTTATAAAAATTGTTTCATTATAAAATAGATGTATTTATGTAAAATACATTTAGTAACTGATGAAATATTGTTTAATATTTCAAAGTAAAAAATAAGATGTTTTATTATTAATACTTAATATTTGTTCTATAATAATTAATTCAACATTAATTTAATTTTTTGTAAGGATATAAATGTGAAAATACTTTATTTGATGTTTACTAAAAATAATCGGAAATGAGTTTAATTAAAAAAATTCTACATGTGTGATCTTTCCAGTAAATTACCTTCTTAAAAATTGAGATAATATTGTTACTATACTATCGTAGGTCTCACTAAAATATAATAGCCTCGATTTTTATGAAAAAAGATAGATTTTCGATTTGTAATATTCTTCAAACATCAAATGTATTTATTGCAGTTAGCATTATAATTATGTAACGTCTAAACACAATATATTATTATCAATAATCAGATTAATATTATCTAATAACCTTAAACTATAGTATGAGGTTTTTATTCGATAATTAACTCAATATAATTTCTTGCAATAAATATGTATGAGTTCTGAAAATATTATTTAAATACATGTTTTCGTAAAAAATAAAATAAGACAATTTAAAATGATCTTTCAAATAAATATAATTATTTTATGCTTCAAACTTCCGTAAGATGAATTAAATACTTCAGGACATTAAAAAATGTATACATAAATCTTTCTAAAATGTCAAATGTTATTTTGTCGTGTAAAAATCATTTTGCGGATAACTTACTTTTTCGTAAGTTATTTCTTTTTATCTCGGACTCAAAATTTTGAGTATAAGTGCTCATTCTAGAATGCAAACTATGAAAGCATGTGAAAAATGAATAATAAGAGCATTTTGAATGGTATTTTAGATGATTCCTTTTGGAAAAAAAAATATTTCCTGCAGCAGTGGTAGTTCTAAAAATAGACCCTAAAAATGTTTCTAATAATTCCCTTTATAAAAATTTTGAATGATTGGATTTCTGAATGCTTTGTGGAAGTTTTATAACAGATTTCCTGATTCGAGATTTTCTGCTGTGAAGGGAAAATTATTTGAGACTTTTAATTATCTTAAAACTTAGACTGCTCATTGCAAAAATCTGCAACAAATGTTGCGCGGTGATTGCATCTGGGACAAAAGGTTGAGCTCCGTTGATTTGCGCAGAAACAAGATGGTTGCTGACATTTAGAGAAAAGTGAAAACGATAAAAATGGTTGAGAATTTGAACACTTTCTTTATATTTCTGTTTCTTTTTTTATCAGCTTTAGATATTTAGTAATATTTAACGGAATTATACTGCAAAAAGTTGGAAAACTTGCTTAAAATTTTTGTTTTAGATTTTTTAAAAAATTTTTGGGGAAAAAAAGACTGAGGATTTTTTTCCTAATTATGTATGATAAAAAATAAAAAAGTTATCTAATTAATTTTTAAGGGCTGTTTTTTTTAAAAATATATGTGTGATGTAGTATATATATTTTTAAAAAGTAATTAAATTGCACCTTAATCAATCTAATTAAATAACTTAAATATTAATTTATATTCCTTAAAAACATATTTATCTAATTTTAATTACATCTATAATACCATGTATGGTCTCTCCCAATATATATATGTGTATATATATATATATATATATATATAATAATGAATTGGTACAGATTTTTTTTATCCTGGTTTATTATATGAACATATTTTAATGTTTTGACTTCTTATTTTTTACCCCTTCTAGAGCTTATATATGTATATACATATCATGTATACATATGAAAACCCTTTTATATATTATTTTATATATTTGTTTATGTTATTGAAAATATATCGTATTTATATATATATATATACACTCATACAAAAGTTCTACATATCATGTATATATGTATATGACTGTTATTTATTGCTTTATTAACATATTATCGGAAATTTGTTTTTAAGAGGAAAATAATAATTGGGAATAAAATTTATGATACTAATTATTTTATTACATTTTAATTTGTGTGTATGAAGGATATATTTTTTCAGCTTAAATCAAGCATTATGCCTGCTCAATTTTAGTTTTGATTGATTTAATTTCGGAAATTTTTACAATATGTTTATAAATTAATGCACAATCTTCAGAATAATTATTCTGATGGATTTTTTTTAAAAATAGCAATGCATTCTATATTAAGCAAAATATTTTGTGTTTTATGGTTTTTGGCATTGGAAATGGTTATACAATGATAGTAATGACAATTAACTATAAATTGATAAATTAATCTGACAATCTGTTAATAATATCATATACACTTAAATGTAATGTGTTCTACAAATGTAACAGTTTTCCTTGATTATTTTTGAGTTGATATTTGATTTATTAATTAATTTTTTGAAGTGCTTTTTTGTTGAAGTGTTTTGTTGAAGTTTGTATGTAGTTGATTTTTTAGTATAGATCTATTTGTACCAGTTTGTCCCTTCACCATATTGAAATAGTTTTGAATAAAATAATCCACAAATTTACTTTTGATAGCATTTTATCACCATCTATTTTTGTTCAATTAAGAAATAAACAAATAATAATTTTTCAAAAAAAATTTTAAAAAGCAAGATTGGCTGTTTTACAAATCTTTAAACTGGTTTTCTAAATACGTAAATTGAATCCACTTAAGAGATATTTAAATTGGAATTTGGAAATGTACTAAATTCCTAGACTAATTCAATTACTGCTACTTGTGTAAGTGATACCAATGGGAAAAACCTATTGCTTTAAGTGCTAAGTTAATTGTAGGGGCTCTTCTTATCTGCCCGGTATTATAGTTTTTTTTAGTTTGTTTTCGGTTGCAGAAGAATTATTTTTTTTTTTTTGACTTTTTGTCCACTCTGTATTATGAAAATTGTTTCCACACACCTATGACTGCATCTATAAATCCTTTCTTATTTTGAAATTTATTCTCTTACGAAATGTTTATCCAATAAAATAGACGGATAGTTTTTAAAGTGCGTGCACCTTATTTTATGAAATCTAGCATGCAATACTTGATTTTGTCTTACTCAATTGTTATTGGCTCAGTGCAATTTTTTGTAAAATGCTAAATTTTTTGTAGAAAATTAAATACTTATACCTTTATTTTATCAAGATGTCTTATTTTTCATGACTTTATTAATTTCTTTACTAGTACGTATGTTACATAAACAAATAAGAATAATAAGCATTTACTTATTAATTGAATGCCAATTTTTTACACCCATAATGTTTAAGTATGGATTATAGTTTTATTATATTAATTATATATTTTTTAAAAATACAGATAGGCATCTTGATATCTTTTAATATTCTTAGGAACTATTATGCACATTAAAAATAAATATACGGTTTCTGGAGTTTAAAAAGGACTCGATAAATTAAAATTGATTTTCTAAGGAAATATTTTAATAACATGAAAGTATCCCAAGAAGTTCAGAAATAGATCTAAATCAAAATCTATAGAAATAAGAATTAATTACGTGAAAACAGCAGAAGATTAAGTTTTGCTTATAAAAGTTTTATATATTTGTTATATCAAATGGTCGATACCCATTTTTTGTCTTTCATTTAGTTTCGTGAAACTATTAATCCTAACTTAAATTAATATTGAAAGGATTTCTTTTAAAAAAAAATTCTTATATACAATAAAAAGTTTTCGCTCATTTGGAAGATCAGTACTGTCTTTTCAAATACTATAGATCACATAAAATACTTTGAATTAACAAAACTTTCTATAGTAGTTAAACTCTAAAACCATATTAACTATGCTCGAAGTCTTCTAAAGTATTTATAAATTTCCCATATTCGAGGCTTAGCAATTTTTGGGAATGCATTTTTTATTTTGGTAAATTGTCATTAAATGATCTTGTTGCTTCATTATTACATTAGAGAAATTTTTCCTCTGTAAATGTGCATTGTGTTGATTTTAAATGAAGAAAACTAACCACTTTGTTGCCTCCCCTCTCCTATTATTTAAAAATTAGTTCTTTTCTTTCTGTTTTTTTTTTTCATTTTTTAATCTGATATTAATTTTTCAATATTAGAAGTTATTTTATCGTCTGTAGCTATGAAATGAATACATACCTAGATATTTTTTGATTGTAATCTTTTTTATAATGTATTTTTAAAAAATGTATTTTTTTCAAAAAAAGAAAAAAAATAGTGATTATATTACCCGCATAAAGCACACAACAAAGTTTCAAATATGTCTTAAGTTTCAAAAAATTTTGAATGTATGGAAAAGTTATATGTACGGAATTATGGAGAGAAGTGTAATAACAAAAGGGCTTAGTTTAGAGTCCAATTATTGTATTTTTATTAGTGTAACATTATTCTTGTTCAATTATTGTATTTTCATCGTCATTGGACATTTATGTTAATTTAAACCTTAAAATGCATTCAAAATGTGTACCAATTCCACAGTTTAATTTATAGTTTTCAAATCTAAAATACTCGTAGGATTTCTAAAAATAACTATACCAGATCATTATTAGTCGTCTTGATTTTACTGTGGCCTTTAATAAAAATAAACAGTAAAATGTCTTTATAGTTGAACGAACAATTGTATTAACACTTTTGCTCAGTTAATTTACTTATTTTTTTATAACATATTAGGTATTTTAATTTATTCGTGCGTTTTCTGGGATTAATTTATGGTACCGATAAAAACTTTCTTAGTGACATTTTGTTCTTTCGGTTTGTTAACAAATAACATGATATAGTTACCTATTTATTAATTTTTCAGTGACGGATCCTTTGAAACTTTCAACAAACCTGTGTAGATATATGTTTAAATTTTGAGTTTGTTTTAAAATTCCTTGTGTATCATCATATATATCTTTAGATAGAAAACAATTTTCTAGCTAATTGGTATCTGTTCCTACACTAGTGGTAGATTAATTTTCCTTTAAGAAAGAAGAGTACGATATTCTCATGGCTGTACTACATGAAAGCTGAAGTATACAAGCTAAAAAAACTAGCTAGTTTAATATTCCAAAGCAAAAGTCTCTATTCAGAAATTTTAAAAAGATTTACACTTAACACTTTCACAATTATAAAAATTGTTGGGGGTGCAAAAAGTACCCCATTATCCAAGACATTATTAAAAAAGTTAAAATGTTTCTGTTGTTAAAAATGAACTTTTTCTCTCTTTTTTTTTACCCTCACGAAGATGGTGCTGATATATTATTATAGCAAAGTAAGAAGATCTTAGGAAGAACTTGTGAATGAAATGATTTAATTTTTTTTTGTCTTAACTGCTGTTAAATATTTTCTGCTATTACACATTTATGCAAATAGTTACGTACATGATCAATTCAGTCATAATAGTATTGCATTCACACACACACACACAAATGTTCTGCTCTGCTACTATGCACTAAGTTCATTAAGAAATTTTTCCTTGGCTTATGATTATGAAATAATTTTCTTGAATAATTCAGGTTTTCTTGTTCCTCACCTGTTCAAAATTAATAATAATTTAAAGAAAAATATTCATCAATTTTACTCACGTGAGAACACAGTTTTGTAGAGTCACTGTGGTTTGGTGAGACAAATATCTGTAGTTTAAGAGCAGCTGGCTCGAATCTAGGTAATCAACAATACCATAGGGATCACTTACGTTCAGTAAGTCAATGAACCCCAACCCCCAAATACTTATGTTTAGTGTAAATGATATGGGTTAAATCTTTCGGGTTCAAAGTCCTAACATTGTCCTGATATGGAATTTAAGACAGTATATGAAAAGGAGGGCATCTTAGATATATTTTTCTTCACTTCACCGAGGTACAGGTCCGTTGCCAATAGTCCGCATGTTGCTTCAATTTTGTCTTATTTTTACGGGACTTCCATTACGTTAACTCAAATCAATCAGATCTTAGTAAGATTTGTTAAAAAATCAGGTTTTCAATATTCTCAATAAGAACGGCTTCAATAATAGGAAATAAATACTTAGCGGATTGTCGTACAAGAAAAATGAACTAATATTTTGCATAATCTTCATAAAAACATTTGCAGAACATTATTTGCAGGATTATTAGCCAGGAAAGAATTTCTTAGCTTGATAAAGAGTAAAAGATTTCTATTTGTTTTAGATTAATTTAATATAACTATATAAATTAGTTTTTATGCATATAAAGGCATATAATTCGTATAAAAATTCATAAAATAGAACAAATATTTTTCATAAAGCAATCCAAACAGGAAGAAAAAATAAATATGTAGTAAAAAGATAAATTTTTCTGAAAGCAAAGTTACATTAAATCATGAAACAAAGCTATAATCTTGATTCATAAAATAAGAACGTTTCTTGTGTAAATATTTTTAAGAAAATATCTTTCATCTCTTTCTTATAGTTCAGAACTTAGGGATTTAATTAATTAAAATAATAATTTGAATTTGAATTTTTAATTGCGTTTTACATTTCTTTTTTTTTTTTTTTTACTATGAGCAACCACAAAATGTAAGCAATATTTATATGCTAATGAAGTAATAGGACAAGAACTTGTCTAAAAGGATAAAACAAGCACACACATAATGCATAGAAATTATTTAAAATTTCTAAAATAAATTTTAATTTCCTAAATATTTCTCGTAACAAAAATGAACTGCATCAAATTTCTGGTATAATATAATATATATGAAGTAATGAGATATGTTTCGTACAGTGATATATGAACTATTATATGTAAAATAGTATTTAATCTGTTTCATTTAATTGTAAATAAAAAATTTAAAGTAAAAATGTGGACGAAATATTTTTAAAAAAATAAACTAATTTATAAAAAATAGAAACATTTAAATACTTATGATCTCTGATGCAATTGATTTAAAAAATTAATTTCAAACAAAATAATTTTCTGAGAAAAGATACGTTTCATAAAAACATAAAATTAAAAGTATCATATTCCTAATTAAAAAAGGTATTCTTTTTATATTTACTAAGAAAATTTCTCTTAGAAAATTTTTTATTTATGTATAATACTATATCGAATAGTTCGAAATATCTTATGAAATACTCTATAACATCGTCAGAACCATTCAGTAAAATATTTCATATATCCCGCAGTAAATATATTTTTTGTTACAAAATTGCTATCCAAACCATTTTATCTTGTAAATTTACTCAAGCGTATATAAAAAGCAATGAATGATAGAATACAGTTATATTAATGTTTACAAATAGTTTCTATGAAGGTAGTTTTTGTTGTATTAGAAACAATGTCAGAAGAGGTAATAAAACGTTGTGCTTGATGAATTATTAATTATGTGAGTTTTTCTACTGCTAACAGAATTATGTTGGTCAGAAAATATTTTAATAATTCTTATTTTGTATGGTAAACACGAAAAGAAATATTAAATGTCTGGTTATGGGGAGATCACATGACTTGGATATTAGACAATATATATAGACAAAGAGTGGGTTTTTTAAAACTCTGGGCCTTAGGAACTATCTATCTATCTATCTATCTATCTATCTATCTATATATATATATATATATATATATATATATATATATATATATCTATCTTATGATCACTCTAGTAGAGTTTTGATAATTTCATTTTACTTTACTGTCTGGTTTATCATCCACGTGTGTTAGGAATAGGAGTAACTTTTCTACATGGCTCTGTTTTTCTATTACGTCGAAAATTTCTGCTGTGCGGGGAAGGTGTATCCATAAAGCATTGCTAAACCCTAAATCACTAGCCTAATTCAACGACAGCTCTAGAAATCATCATATGTGTCCATTTTAGTCCAAAGACTCTTTTTGTATCTACGTTTGTTACGTCTCTTGAACTCCAATTTCTTTCTTCTTTGGCATTGTAGGTTATGCAACTTTTTCACTTGGTATCTTGTTTTATTGTACTACACACACACACACACATATATATATATACAACGCTCAGTATTATTAACGTAAAAGGGGATGATTGGCTGGCCACAAAACATGTTCAACCCGACTTTTATATAAATTATTTTATATATAAGCTGTCCTAAGTCAGCAATGTTTATAATTCTGCAGCATCCATTTTTTAAATTTAATTTCTCATATAACCTTCAATGTAAGGTTTTTTTGCAATCTCAGTATTTTTCGGTTTTGATTGATAAATGTTCATCTCTCATTTGTAGAGAATTTAGACAATATATATGTATATACCCTAATATTCTTGAAATTACATTAATAACTGGTTTGCTTACCTACTAATTAATTACTTTGTATTATCACTTTAAAATTAACCTTTTTTTCTGTAAAGGAAGATAAATTAATATTTATAGGCAGTATTAGGGACAACTACTTTTTAAAAGGGTCAGTGGCACTATCTGAAATGATCAATAATTAAACAATTAGAAATTTAATATAATTTCAGTTTAATAAGTTGTTATTTGTATATAATGAAAATTGTATTTGAGATAATTTAATGAATACTCTGAGACTAAGATTAATTACGCGCCATTGGTAGTATGAACAATTCAATCGTGTAGGTAGAATGAGTAGCTATATATATATATATATATATATACACTAAGCCTTTATTAAAAATTGCTGCTTCAAAAGAGAATAACAATCCTTTAAATTATCTACATTCAGAAACATGTTGGCGCATCACTATCAGAACTCTCTTGGAATTTCATTTCATTTCTTAGTTAGGAGCAAAATATTGGGAAATACTTGATCTTCGACAGGAACATCTTTGTTTCCAAAAGATGAAGGAATGTGATATCGAGAGTACTTCTCTCATTAAAAAGCTCATTTCTAACAAGCGTGACTTTCAATCATCTATTATTTACCTGATAAGCACTTGCTTCGTTTTGAAACATTAAAACTTTTCTGGACACCGTTCTGAGAGATTTTGTAAATTATTAATGAAAAAAGGAGTACATTCTTCCTCTTAAAGGAAATTAATATTGTATTAGAATTTGGCATTATGTTTTAATTATATAGAGCTGTAGTACATTTTATGAGTGGCAGAACTTCATGTAAAATTTGTAATAAAGTTTAAACTTAGTTTTAAGTATTCTTGTTTGAGAATTTATGGCATCGGTGTGTTGTTAATGTATAAAGCCCTTGTATGGATGTATTAAATATTTTGCTATTAATATTTTTGCTATAAACTTGAGTAAGGAAATGTTCCTACAATGTTTGAAGCCAACACTTTCGTTGGAAAATTTGAAATTAAATTTCAAAATGACAACTATAGTTTAGAAACTCGAATATCATGGGCAAATACCACTTAATTTAACAATTTAAATAGTTTATAAGGGCTTATATATACTTTTTATTTCAATAGAAATAGTTGCCTATAAACCTTAAAGCCCATTTTCGAATTTTCAGTTGCCACTTTTTCTTGGAAAAAAAAAATAGATACATTCTTAGACGTACGTGTATGTGTGTCCCAACTAAATTTTCTTAGTGTAATTTCTTTATTTATCCTTATGTTATTTTAGATACAAGTGTTTTTTTTTCAATAGTATTTCCCATTACTGTCATAATTTTTTACTATGATGTTACTGCAAATGTAGTTTTGTGATTTAAATGTCAATAATTCATGTTTTATTTTCTGGTAGATCTTTTACTGAATGCTTCTGTTTTGCCTGCTTACTTCAATGTTTTTTTTCAATGATAATATATAAACATATGTATAAAGAGAGTTTAACCCTACTTCATCACCCTAAGTCAGTGACAGCTCTAGAAAACATAATACTTTTCCATTTTGGTAATTGAATTTTTATATGCTTACATATATTTTGATTTGTTGTTCCAGGTTATAATATCCATTATTTGTCCATTCTTTGTTTAGTAGAATATTCGCCATGCTTATATTTATTTTATTATACTATATATATATATATATATATATATAT
>BMAV01020266.1:143528-197930 GCA_019973955.1 Trichonephila inaurata madagascariensis
CAATACGACTTTAACCTCTTAAGTGCCACCGGCGTATATAAACGTCTCGCTCATCCAAAGCATTAATTGTCCAGGATGTATATATACGTCTATCCGAAGTACAATCTTTTCTGTGCACTGCCGTACATAAAATTATTTCGAAGGTTTAGAAATGCATTAAAAGTACCTTAACAGTGGTTGTGAAAGATTTACCTATTTCAGAGGGTTTGCTTATTTATTAATTTTCTCCTCTCCCAATACATCATATACTTGCGACTACGTCGAAAACGATGGCATTGGAGAGCGAATCGCGTAACTTTTAATCGTAAGTTAAGGGATTAATCATAAACCGTACAAATTATCAAGATAAGTGTTAATTTTTGTATATAGTTTTATAATGACAAGCCCATAGTGTCACTAGTAATTATTAGAATTGTGTTTAACTTAGAATTATAAAATTAATTATACATGAAATACATCGTGCAGTACTGATACATTTATAAGCTTATTGCACCAGTGCAAATGTGTAATTTATTTTTATTATGTCAGAATGTATTTTGTTTGTTTAATTCAGTAAGTTAATATTTTTTAAAAAATAATCTTTTGTTTTCAATTTTTCAATATGATCGCGCCCCCCTCGTAGAGTTATCACACCCCATAGTTTGAGAAACGCTGGCTTATGTGCCTCTTTTTCAATTGCATGAGAAGATAGATACATTTGATATTTTTGAATAAAGGGAATACAAACTAATTAAGTTTAATCCAACGAAACATATATATTTTTTAGGTTTATAGAGCTGTAATGCATTAATATTCTACTTAATATATATATATATAACAAAGAGAGGAATTTTTTAAAGTTTATATAACAATAATACCTAGTTCTTCTATTCTCCAAACTTTAATCACACTTATTAATTTGTAATATATGTGTTAATTATATTAACTTATAATATTTATCTAATATATAATGTCTCACTCTCAGATTACAGTATTCTCATGAATTGATAAATTAATTAATGCTAATTATCAGTTTCGAAATTGAGAACTTTCCGAAATTCATACAATTTGAAATATAATTATCAAGTACAGTCATAAAATATGGATATTTATCATTCTTACTGCATAAGATTGGTATAAGTGTTAATGGTTTAACGGCAAACATATGATTCTAGGGGCTTATTTAATTAACTCAAGTAATACGATTAATAAACTTCTAAGTAAAACATTTTTAGTGAAAATTCGATTTTATTTTTGATGTAACTCATTCCTGATGATAATGATGAACATGTAGTATCCATGACAGAACCCCTATTTCTTGTAGAGCAGCAAGAATAGCTGAATTATAAGCAGGTGTTTGCTCTGTATTTAAACTCATTCCTCTATTCTTATATTAACCTATAACTTAAATCTTGTAAATTTCTATTAACAAGAGTCTCCCAGTTAGAAAAGTTAGAGAAATGGATTCCCTAATGTTAAAGGAAGAATTTAAAATTATTAATGAAATAAAAAATCTTTTTAAAGATTTGTACCCCATTGGATAGACATGTATTTTAAATTTCTAAGACTATGTAGGAAATACTGAGATAAATTTAATGTTAAAAGTATGAATTATCAAACACACAGCTAAGAAAAAATACATGCCAACTTTTTTCAATATTTAAATTACATACATTTTTAAATACCTAATTTAAAAAATATAAAAAACCCAATTATATCTTAAGTAAACAAGAGAATATTCAAAACGAAAATTACCATGTAAAACAGGACATTAAAGAAAAAATAAGATTATAATTTTTAATCAGCAATTTATTTATTACGTGGTATCTTAAAATGGAAAAATGTTATAACTATCTGCTTATTTTTGAAATAACATTAATTAAAATTATTTGATTAATTACAAAATATAATGATATATACTGCTGGTCATACAAAATGCAACACCATGAAGGACCAGAGATATCACAACAAAATTTATTTGGCAGATAACATGTTGTACACAGATCGAACGATTAAAATTACAGCCTCTTGTAACTCGTGGATGAAGACAAAATCAGTAGTTAATGTAGTCATCATTGTTATACGCGCAAGATTTTACGGTAAGTAGATTAACCCTCTAAGCAGTCTGCACTTAAAGTCTTGCCATTCTGGAGATACTTCAAAAATGCACCGCGCATATTTTTTTGCTTTCAGGTGGGGTTCTCAAAAGCGGTTGAGCCGTATTTTTAAGAATGCGGCTCGGCCTCTTTTGGGAATCTTACTTGAAGGCAGAAAAAGCATCTCTGGAATGGCGGAATTTTACGTGCAGACCGCTTGGAGGGTTAAATTACAAGTTTCAGTTTGGAATGATAGATTAAATGTTTTCTAAGTTTTTGTCATATTGCGAAACTCATTTCCAAAAAAAAAAACATTTTGCTATTCTATTACAATAAAAATATACTAAAAAAACTATACCCTAACTTTAGTTGATTAGAATTTTTTAATATTGAAATCTCCCACACAGAATGTTAAAATTGTATTCTATGCTTTATTAAAATGTATGTCAACTTCTCAAGTTTTCCAGTTCAGATTACTTCCCCTAGAGTACTTTCTCAAGCGAAGCGAATAACTGCAAACATATATCATAAAAGAGTTTCGTAGTACATCTAAACCACATGCCAAAACACAGATGAGAAGGAAATAGCAGCTCAAAGAAATCGAATTCTTATTACAACAGGAGAAAAAAAAGTAAAGCATGCTTGAAAGTGAAACCATGTACCATATTTTCTGTCCATGCGAAACAGAGAAAGAGAAAAAGTGTTAACCCAGTTAGCCAAATGTAGAAAGTCATCTGTATTCACCTTACATATTTACTTCTAATGCACAGACATCAAATGGAAGGCTCAATATTAAGTTTTGGATCATTTTTTCTGACAGGAACAAATTTCAGTAGAAAAGTTGTTCAAACAGAAAAACTTTTCCCTTGATGCAAAGTTTTATATATAAAGGAAGTAGAATAATTATTCTTAAAATAAGAATTTCCAACACACTCTGCAACATCAGTCAAAGTAAAAATAAAACTTTGTACCTTGATATGTAAAATGTTTCTAAGATGAATTATCTTAAGAGTGAGAGAAAGAAATTATGTGAAAGCCATTTCTGATTGGAAAAAAGAGATTTGAGAAAACTGAAATATTTTAGAAATATGTATTCCAAATGTCAAGATAAAAAATGTATTCAATGAGTGCTTAATAAGAAATACTAGAATAAGTAAGTTCTACACTTACAAAAATATTGGAGGAACCTTTTTTTTCCATAAAGAATTGTGAAATATTTGCTAAAAAGAAAACTACTGATAACGAAACATTTTGAATAAAGTTCCAAGAATAAATTCCAAAAAAAAATTCTCAACAATGTTCCAAGAATAAATTCCAAAATAAATTCTGAATAAAGTTCCAAGAAATGGAATATATATAAACATCCACTTATTCTTTCGATTTAGAACAATCCAGTTAATTGCGTTCTTTTTTCTTTTTAGAGAAGCAAATTTACATAAATTAAAACATACAATTAAATTTAAATGATATATCACTATATACAATTGTTTCATTTTCCACAATGAAACAAATCATAAGAGTGTTCTAGTTTTTGTTGCAATTTCCTAAAACATAAATTATCATTATAATTTTCGTTGAAATTTTCTACGCACATGGAACAGCTATAGTCTTAATTTAATGTTTTGCTTGTAAATTAAATTATGCAAAATAGAACGTTTCTGTCCCAATTATTCATTCTCCTTGAACAACAGCATGGTTAAAAAGTTTTTAGGAAAACTTCATTAAAACATGTCTATTTAAGTTGAGCTGACTTGGAATTTTATTTACCAATTAAATTGAAAGTTTACTTTCAAATAATGATTTCGCAAACTTTTAAATGTGTTATTTTAAGCAATAAATAAGCAAATAATGAATATTTGTTAATTTAATTTGTAACTTGTTTAACAGTGTACACGTATTACACTAACAACTGATTAATGTACAATAAATTGTTTAGTTCTATTAGTAACTCTGCTGTGACATTTCGTTTAGTTTATATCAATCTCTTAAAGTGATACTGGCCTGGTATATGAAATATCTTGTTTACTTTCAACAATTAAAAAGAGAAGCATTGTAAATATGTTGAAATGAGTAGAAATTTGCTGAAATTTAAAAGTTTAGAGCTAATAAATGTTTTTCCACACTTTTTTGAATGTTTTCGTTTCAACATATGACTACATCATATAACTAGAATCATTTCTTCCAAACTTGAACATGTTTTCTAAAACCAAGTAATTCTTCATTAAAAAAAAAGACTATTTTGATTCTCTGACTTTTCGTCATAAGTGACTAATGCAGAACAATGCTGAGAGAGGTGCAGTTTTCAAACTAAATAATATCTTTTTTCTAACTGTATACGTACCGATAATTACACACATCCATTTTATCCAAAATAGAATAACTTATCACTACTGAAGCTTTAAAATTTTTATTTAATTTAAAAGAATCAGAATTTTCCAAAATATGAATCTTTATATTTACACATTTAAAGTGAATGCAAACTTTCGTAGTAATAGCAGATACCTAATGATGCTTTTTTCAAACGAAAGTAGCTCAGTTTGACTATCGAATATTCAAAACAAATTTCATTTGCAGTTAAAATTTAGGAGGTAGTTAAATTTTCCTCAAAATGTAGAGGCTTTTTGCCAAAGTTTTTAAGAATGGCCAATTTTTATATTTTATATACTAAGAAACTTTAGGGGTTTTTTTAGTGAAAGAGATTTCATACATTTTTTTAAAATTTTTAAAGACTACGTTTTTCAAAGCCACTTATAGAAAGTAAAGCATGCCATTTTAAGCTTCTATATTTATTTTAATACATTTTTCAACTTCCTGGTACTCTCGTTAATTCAAACCTTCGATAATACGAACCTTTCGCTAATTCGAAATATATGCTCAGCCCCTAAAGAAACTCTTAATATTTCGAACTAAAACAATACGTATTGATACACTCAATATTTCAAAGTAAAATCTGTGGCTGGCCAGACTACAGCCCGCGATAATTCGATGTTATCTTACATAGCTCTTGACAATTCGAGCACTTACTGTCATGTAGAGTACTGTAGCAAACAGGTTAGAGCTTACATGTTTTGTGTTGCATTGTATCTTCGTATCTCCCCTGTAACGTACCCTTTTGATGACCATCTGTCTGCCATCCCTCCTTCTTAAGGGAAAAAAAAGTATTTTTATTGTTTTCCTTCTTCAAGTGGACAATAGATCGGCCGCACTTGTTGTCAGCTGTCCATATCTTTCATTTACCACGTGGTCTTGCTACATATTTGTTCAGAATCATGGTTCACTATTGAATAAGAGATGCGTAGAATTGTGTATTTTCCGTCAGAGTGACATGGCGATGTATGACTCGTTTGTATGACTTATTGCATGTGGCACCAAATAGGAAACGGGTTGGACTGGGCCCTGCCTTGAAGAACCAATGGTGTCGGGGATAGTGTCTTAGAGAAATGATAACAGATTAAACAGATTATTTTCGTCAAAATATTACTTATATACAGTATGTATTCTTTTAATAATAGTTTTAAAAACATAAATGTATTTTTTAATACAGGACTTTGAACGTCTGTATAGTATTTACACTGTATAGTATGTGCTCTTTAAAAATACTTTAAAATAATTTTATACATGTGTACAATTGTTGTTTTATTACATAGTTTCAAATTTAAATGAGAACAAAATTTTTTCTTCACGTACTTTGGGAATTTTTTCCTATCCTCTTGATAATTCGAAGTTTTTCATTGGTCCCTCCAACTTCAAATTATCGAGAGTCGACTGTATTTCATTTCTTGTGATAGCTTCCTAAACGTATCTTACGAAATATAAAAGTATTTTCCATCCATAAACATTGCCTGTGTCTTACTCATGCCCTTCAAATGCGATAAATTGTTTTTGGAACATGTTAGAATTTCTCAAACAACACATGTTGTGAAGAGTTGGATTTTTGTGGAATTGATTAAATTTTGGCTTTTAGATGAAACAAAATCTTGCTTTTTAGGAAAGTGACTTGAAAAAAAATTGTCTTTTAAATTGGCCTACCAAGGACTTGAAGAAATAGAAAAATGAATAAGAGGAAATCGATTTAGAGAAGAGGTGCTTCTCACTACAATTCAATTTCCTTTAACCCCTCGACTGACGTATCTACTGTCAGATCATAGATAAGGCAAACTTTCAAGAATCACATATTGACATGGAGGAAAGTTATGTTGTATTTCTTAAGATAATAATAAAAACACATAACGTTACCCTAACAGCTTGAACTGTTTTACATATTTCAATCCATTTCCGAAAAGTGGAATGAATTAGTGCTTTCAGAATCTTAATCCAAGCCTAAAGAAGAAATAAAAAAAAAGTGCCTATAAAGTAAAAATATCTACACTGAACTAAATATGTTTGAGAATATTTAGGAAAAAGGAAAGTCTTAAAAACGTATACCAATGAATGGAATTTCTCCTTACTAACCTCTTTAACCAAATATCCTTTTACTTAACCTTAAATGTCTGACTTAGTCACAAGTAATTTTATTCGGTCTGGAGTTACTACATATTTACACTAAGTCTATTTTATTCATATCGAATTATGTATATGAACTTAATATTCCATTTGTTTTTTTGAAAAATTGCCACAAAATTATCTGGTACCGTTTTAAGGTATCCGACTAGGTTGTAAAGTTCTTTTTAGGTGTTAAGACAATTGGAAAAAAAGAAAAGAAAGAAATATAAGTGTAGAGGAGGAAGAAGAAATGACGTATAAAATTGTAAAAAATTTTAACTTGTTGTTTCTTTTAATATTTACTCTATATACTTTATCAAATTATTTTTCAATGCATTTTCATAAGAATGAAACTGTCACGATAATTTGTACGTGAAAAATGGAATATCTCTCAAACAATTGAATTAAATTCAATGAAATTAGTAACTCTTATGTAATAAGCCCTTTCGAGTGTAGCAAACTACAGATTTTAAGGAAGTTACATTTAATCTTATTTTACAGTCATTTTTAGCTTAGTACATAAAATAATTTTGGTGTAAAATCCTTAACATCAAATTTGAATGCTTATAAATATTTATTTCTTAAAATATGTTTTATCCTGCGGTTAGTGACACTTCAGATGGACCAAGAACTGTTTTAACGAAATTAAAATTATATTATGTCCAATATACTTTTTTTTTATGCTGTTTTTCTTAACGTTGGAAATTTTGCTAAAATTTTATAAAAATAATATTTTTTTTCAAACACGAGGGATAATATATTTTATTTATTTAATAGTTATGACTATTTAAATATATTTATATTCTTTAAAACAATAAAGTTCTTCTAAAAATCAACTTTTGAAAAAGTGATCTCCGAACCTAGTCAGATGTTTAATCTAAGAAATATTTGGTTAATTATTATCTTTAAAAATGGATATATTAATTAATTTTATAGCTAATATGTGTCTACATATTTAATGTAAGTCAAATTACTATTTATCTTGAGTAACTCAATAATTGTAATACAATAACGTGTTAACTGTGTATGTGCTTAATTATATAGGGAATGGAGGAATCTAATTATGTTCTTTCTATCATTTTTTTAAGGTTTCTTTTTCTTATTTTATATTAATGTTTTGAAAAATTTATTTGAGAATAGTATCACAGAACTCAAGCAAATATATTATTATGAATTTTGTGTAAAAAGGCCAAGTAATTTGTATTTGGATATGTAATGCATTTATATTACTCTATGTTATATTTATTTTATGTTAAATTTATAATATTCACAAGCAACGCCGTCCCTTACGTTATAATGGTGATGCAACGGTAACTTGGTGAAATCTTAGCGATAGAGCCAAGTTGGCGCCATTTTTGGCAACCAGATTGGTGACTTGGTGATTATGTTGGCGACCATTTTCGATGAGTTTGGAACCCTATGTGGATTCTTCTGGAAATTGGCAGAGAAACCCACTGATTTCAAGACCTATGACGCAAGCGGATCTTTCTCGAAGAATCAAAGAAACCTATAAATACGGGGAGATGGTCGCCGAAACTAAGTTAGTATTGTTTTCATTAGCAATTAGTAGTCTTGGCTTGACCATGAAGAGTCGTCTAGCGATTAGCTCGGCTGTTAAGTAGGAATAATATGTGCATACATGTATAATGGACACTGATATTGTGGTAGCGCTGTAGAAGGTGTGAAGTCCTGATATTTATTCTGCAAACTTTGAAGCTAAATCTTGTATTTCAAGGATTGTACCTCGATCAACGTAACACTATTTATGGTATTAGAACGATAAAAGTGATTAAAAGTTTTTAAGATACTGATTATTTATTAGTCTCACTTTGAAAAAGCACGATGGCTATTGGCGACAGATTTCGCAATTTTAAATATTGGTCGAGTGAGAGGACGGAACACACGAAACTAATGTGAGGACTTATTAGAAATCAAGACATATGCTTTTTTATTCTAAAATAGATGATTAATTAAATGTTTCAAATTCAAAAATTTTAAAACGAAGTTTAGATACCTACATTAGGCCACATCCATATTTATGAACATACGTTGCAAAATTGCTCATAATAAGGAAAAAGATAAAAGCTTAAAAAAATCTTTCTGTATATAATTAAACTGTAAAATGTTCAATTTAAGTTCAATTAAAAGTTATTCTAATCAAAAGCTCAAACCTGGCATGTTATCCTGTAAAAATCACCCATTCCACTTCTAAGGGAAAAAACATTTTTAATAGATAGCATAACAGAAGGTCAGACTATTGCTGTGATACGTTGAGAATAACTTGCTTTGCTTTGATGGAATCATGTTGTAGTTTTGTTTAACTGAAGGCTTAAGAGGTTACTTAAAAAAAATGCAAACTATAATGACACAAATATTTTTAATGTTTTTATTCGTCTTTCATAGTGAGATTAAATTAAATTAAGAATGTTTTTATAATTTGCTATTTTAATTATGTGAGGTTAGATTAAATTAATAATGTATTTATCATTCGCTATTTTAATTATACATTTATATTTAAACAGTCAAAACTTACCATCTTATCTACGTATAGTTGATTTCAATACCATTTGGGTTAACTCAGCGTTTCCCAAACAGTGGGGCGTGCCAATTTAGGGGGGCGTAATTACTCCTCAAGGGGGGCGCGAGCATATTAAAAAAACATAAACAAAAGATTATTCTTAAAAAATTATTAATTCACTGAAAGCAAACAAACAAAATACACTCTGACGTAATAAGAAATAAAATACACGCATTTGCACTGATATAAAAACTTATAAATGTATTAGTACTGCAAAGTATTTTATAATTAATTTAACAATACTATAAAAACAAATTTAATAATTACCAGTGCCACCATGGGCTAGTTGTATATTTAGTTATATACAAAAATTCTTATCTTGATAATTTTTGTACAGTTTATAATTAATCTCTTAACTGCCGATAAAAAATTACTCGATTCGCTCCCCAATGCCACCGTTTTCCACATAGACACGCGTATGTCATGCATTGAGAGGGGAGAGGGGAATGGAGAGGAATATATAAGTAAAAAACCTTTTCTGAAATAAGTAAATCCTTCGAAAACATGTCAAAGTCCTTTTATTGCATTCCAAAGCCTTCAGAATAATTTAATGAATAGCAGTACACAGAAAAGATCGTACTTCGAAAAGACTTATATATACGTCGGAAGCAATCAACGCTTTGGGTGAATGAGACATTTATACACGCCAGTGGCACTTGAAAGGTTAAAGTCGCATTGTAGCTTTAGGGTTCAAAGTACAATACTACTGAATTCAATACACTGTTATTGTAAGGAAGGGGGGCGCGATGAAAATTATGTTTGAATATTGGGTCGCAAATATTGAAAGTTTGAGAGGCACTGGGCTAACTTCATACGCCATCATTTAAATATGCACAACTATTATAATTCGCCTACTGTTATATTTGCATCTAACATCAAATCCTACGGCTAAAAATATATGAAAATGTTTTGAATCTGGCTAAAATTTGAATTCAGATAATTTCCAGTTACAATCCAATGAATAAAATTTAAAATACACTAAATTGCATGCTAAAAGTGACATTCAAATAGTTGTTTTTCTATAATGAAATATCTTAAAACTATAAGCTGTCTCACCTTTTTAAAAAAGACGATGCAAATTAATGGATGGACCTAATACACACATATTGGGTACAAGTATTCATTTGAAAATCTTATTAAGGTATCCGACTACGTTCGGAACCGGGATTTTAAAAAAGTGCATAAATGATTAATTTTCATGATATTTAGTGTCAATTAGATTAGAATACAAGTATAAAATTGTTTTAAGGACATTTTGACAAAAAAGTTATTTAAATACAATATTTTGGCACAAAATTAACTTAGAATAACCTGTTTTCAAAACGTTCTCCTTTTATAAAAAATGCTTCTATAATAATAATAATTTGCTTATATAAAGTAAAGACTTCTCCATAGAGTCTGAAATGGAACTTTTGAAAAATTCACATTATTTTCAGAGTTACAACCAACTGAAATATATAATAATCGGCATTTTTTTCTTAAAATTTCTCCCTTCTGTTGTAGTAAAATATGAATAAATTCACTTCTAAGTTATATATTTCAAAAATTCTAGTTCAGCCTTTGTACAGAGGTCTGAGCTATATACAGGCAAAATATTATTATAATAGAAGCTTTTTTCATAAAAGGAGAATGTTTTGAAAATCAGTCATTCTATGTTCATTTTTTTGTCAAAATATTGTACTTAAATAATTTTTTATTGTAATACTATTCTTAAAACAATTTTATATACGTTTGCTAATCTAAATGACACTAAATATCATAAATATTATCCATTTATACGCTTCTGCAAAATCACGGTTGGGAACTTAGTCGGATACCTTAAAAGCATTTATTATCTTAAGGGATAAGTATGAGATTTCATTTATATTTATGACAGCTAAAAAAGGATTTTCTATTTCGCTTTTTCTTATCTAAGATACATCTTACAGAAGTTGAATGTCGTGTGTATTAGAGAAAAAGCATTTAGCTTACAAGAATACGTGCTGGAATTACCCGTTTTAAAAAAGCTACATCTTACTGGACATCAATATTTAAGATAAAATCCTCTCCTTTTCTTTCACATCTGCCACTCTTTATTGGATTTCCAATGTTTCGGAAACCATACTTTTAACAAAAATGTTTTCTATTTGCATATACTTGCAGTTAAATAAATGCTTCTCAGTCAAATGTCGGTGCAGAAGAAAATCTGAAACCCTTTATTATAGCTTCTTTGATCTCTTTATGAGTTCTGTTACAGAAGGTACTTTTTTTACAGCTGTTTTGATTAAACTCTCAGTTGTTCCAATAAAATTGTGAGGAAGACAATGAGAAAACTGGAAATATGACCACCAGTTTGTCATTCCTTTTATTTCAGTGATACAATATTAAGGTAAAATGAGTTCATAATGAAATATATAATTAAATGTGTTATTATATAAGTCACATATACACACCCAGTACTTTAGCATGAAATTCTGTTAAAATGACATGTAGTATTTACTTATTTAAATAAGCAAAATGATTTGGAAAATATTCTTGACAATTTGTATAATCCCAATTTCTTAGATGCTTTTTTCATCTGAGTTAGTATAAATTGCTTCTTGTGATTTAAAATTTAAAACAATTTTTACATACAATTTCTAGAGATGTCCATACGTAATTTCGTTTTCAAAATACGAGCGATAATTTTGAAAAATAAGCAGATATTTCTAAATTAAGAGGGATAGTGAATTACAAATGAATAATAAATAAAAAGTATCATAATGATAGTTTTTTTTTTCTTTTTTAGTAAGTTTTACATATTTCACAATAAAAAATTGAAACTGATTACTTAAAATGTTTATTTTTTGTTTATTTAGAGTTAAGCACACTAAATATACAGCTTAACTATAATGAGTAATTAGTCAATTTGCATAATAAGCAGAGACTTTCTCCTTTATTCAGTTTGCGATAACTATGCTATACTGGTATGATTAAGAATTTTTTTTATTGAACTAAGGGAAAAAATAGAGCGAAAAAACTCATGAAATTAACTGAATCTTTAAAAATAATTTAATCCATCTTCTCATTAGTAAATATTTTTTTAAGTTAGTAAGGTTCCTCAGAAATTCACTTAAAGTTTTCTACCCTATTAGTTTGATTAAGAAAATAGCAATCTATTTTCATTTAGAAAATTAAAAAATGTACTTAATTTATAAGAACTGATTTTAATAAATAAGCAAAAAAGAAAAAAAAAGAAAGAAAAGAAATTGAGTGAATACGTCTATTCTAATACAGAGGCTAAGAATATTGCTTGAAAATACAATTCACTTGGCTACACTTGAGGCAAATATTCTTCTAACGTAATACTACGGCAGCAACTGCAATTCAGTATATCAAAGTATTCACAAATATTTGCATTTTTTTTTAGTAGCAAAGATTTCATTGAAACAAAGAGAATCATAAATTATTAAAAAGGGATCAGGATAATGGCGGGCTGTTCGATGGGCACTTCGGTGGACTGTAGGTTCCTGGTTCTATTTAATGACATAATTTAGTGAAAAATAACCTGGGCTGCTACATGCAAAATATAATAAGGGTTCCCACTTTTCAAGTGGTGTCAAGTGTTTTAGTACAATAAGACATTATTTCGAATGTTTTTTCATAATGTAAATTAACGCAAGTGTATTTTGTCCTCTATGTAGGAAGGTGTAGCGTAAGGTATTGAACTACATCTGGTGAGTACTTCCCATATTAAGACAATATATTAAAGATATATTTTAGATTTTACCTTTAAAGAAATATACAGTTTTTTTTTTCTTTTGTTCATAAAATTTGAAAAGATTTTTATCAACGATTCTTTAATTCTTCCACTCCTACTTCTTGATAATTTACCTTACTGAAGCATTGTTTTCGCACTCAAACCACAGTTTTGTTAATTACGATAAATGTTGTAATTTACTATATTCACAATTTTAATTTTTCTGTATTTTTCATATTTATTGTACCGCAATTTTCAATTTCCGTTGAATTAGGTTTTATATTGTTTCAGTAATAACTCATCCCAATTTTTTTTAAAAAAAAATTCAATTTTGAGGTATTTGTAGAACTTTTCATCACGAAAGCACATGTTAGTTTGTTTATAGTGTTTTTGAAAGCTGATTCGTTTCGTAATGTATTTCCTGACGCAAATCTTGCTGAAGAACTTTTTTGGAATCAAGTAGCGCAACTCTTTCAATGTAATTAATTATTCATTTCTTGTAACCATTTTTAGAAAGTGCAAAAAAATTTTAAAAAAAGGATATGTGTACATACACACCATATACATACAATCATTCGTGTATGTGTGTATGCGTGTGAATTTTTTTTATTAACCTTCGCACTCTGAAGTTGCCCGTACGTATTGGCGACGGACCTCGTAATTTCGATGCATGTGTGAAACTTGTTCCTTAAAAATTATTAGCCAATGAGAAATTCCGTATTTATAGAAAATACTAAAAGATAGATTAGTGATAAAATACACTATACGAAAAGTTAAAATTTACATAATAGCATAACCTTTTCAGTTTATTGCAATATATACCGCATTATATATTTATTTTAAACGATACAGAAATAGAAAAATACAGTGTGATATTAACCAGTGTAATAAAATGGTTGCAGGATAGATAAATTAATGTTATTTTTTTGCTTAAATACTAAATTTCTAATTAAAACCTTTTTTAGCGTAGAAATTGGAGAGAAACATTCCATTATCGATTGTTTAGCAGTATTTTAATACAATACCTGCTACTAGATTTAATCTTAACAATCATGTAAGTAGCAAGTGGTTTGTTCGATTTATCTCGAATTCCTAGATAACTTGCACATTCCACTCGAACATCTTATATTTTACCGTTATAGCTCACTGAAATTCGATCATATTTCGGTGTCGTTGAGAATGAAGATATCGATGCACAGTAACAGTGCTTTTGGCTGATATCTTCTTATTTTCTGCTCGAAGAAACAGAATTGATACCTCGACATCGATACCATCTAGCATCTCTTCAACTATGAGACATTACAGCCTGTTTTTACTACGCCTAAGGCTTTTGACTGAAGAAGTTTCTTGCGTTATATCGTAAGTATTTGTTTTTCTTATGAGAAACTTAATATGAGAAGCTTTTAGAAAACTTCTTGAAAACTTAACACTTTTTTTTAACCTTAAAAATGTGCGTATGCTTAGATATTTCTTTAAATTATTCAAGAATGTATAATGGTGTTTCATCTCTAAATTTTCTAGAAAACTCAGTGCTTGAAAATTTGCTTGCTATAATAATGCTAATTGATGCTTGTTATAATAAATGAGCTGTCAACATAGATATTACATGTGGGTGTATTTTATTTAAAAAGACGACGCACACACACACACACACACATGGGATATTATAAATTTATCTGATATGTATTTATTTAGAATCCATTATTTAATTTGATTTTCTTGAATTTGAGAAAATGGATCTAGATGTAAATATTAACTATTAAATTTTAGTAGAGTTACTTAAGGGACAGCATTTTAAAATAATTAAAACTGCATAATGTTTTTTTTTGCCAATTTATATTAATTAATTCAGCATATTTTAACATGATTCAGTTTGAATCTTTATTAGACAAATAAAATACTTCATTCAGAACCTTTGAAAATAAATTTATTGCATTATTTACTCACTATAGCAAGCTATATTGCTATAACTTACTCTTTACCGTTACGTTCCATGATTTAACACTGGACATTTCCCTTTCTTCTTTCTAATAAATAAATAAAAAAATGTTTTACTTTAAAACAAAGATTTCATAACATTTTTAGAATTTAGTGATCCTAGAATATTATACCTAAATCCTAAAAAAATGTTTATATGTTTTTATCATTGGAAAGTTTTTAAAAATATATAAAATAGATATACTCACATGGAAACAAATGAAAAATATTTTTTTCTCCTAAATTAATCGATTATTTCTTAAATTCTTTTAGAAAACATTCGAATATTTTTAAGTAACATTTCCCTCCCCGCACGTGGTTCGGTTAAATTTCCTTTTTTTTTCACGAAAAGGCTCGAATCGAAGTTGTGTGAACGTTGTGTCAGATAAGAGTTATTTTTGGAGACAAAGATTGCCGTGAGGAGAATCATTTTTTGAAGAAGATCTTGAAGTGGTACACCTGAAAGAAAGAATAGTAGCCAGAGCTCTGAAAGATTTTTCTAAAAAGAAATCTTTGTATGAGGAAAAAATGGAGAGGAACGCAAGAGAAAAAGTGTTTAAAGAATATGGAATCTAAAGAATCAGAAAAAAAGGATTGCACAGAAAAGTACACGAAAGAGGAAAGAAAAGTAGATGATTTTGAAAAAACATGCGAAAAATCCGCTGTGTTTAGTTTCGTTGCAACATTTTTCTGTGTGTTATGAGAGGATATTCTCTCATCTATAAATATTTCATGGCTTAAATGTCAGAACTTTTTATCCGTTTTATTTCCATTTCGAAAGAATTTTGATTTCAATATGTTTCGAGTGCATATTTTTTATGCCAATTTACTTGACACATAAGCATGCTTTTTGATTAATCAATTATTTGATAAATTTTTATTAAATCAAAGTGTGTTATAGGATTAAAATTTTATTATATTATATTAAAAGGTCAAAAATATAGTTCTGCGTCACTATTTATTTAAAGTAAAGCTGTAGCTTCAATATTAAGTGGATTCTTCAAATAATCAATTTTATTACTTGAAAATAAAGTGATAATTCGTTATTGTTTTTCACAAATGAATATCATAACACCATTCAAGAATTTAATATGTAAACGATTGGAATACAAGCTATTCCATTGCTATTAAACCGTTTTATCCCAATTTATTTATTTTATTCAAATTTGGGTAGAATTATATTTTCTAAAGTTAGTTAAACCTAATCAAACTAAATATAACAAAATTTGAAAAATTTATATCTTTAATATAAGAAATCTGACCCGTCCTCTAAATAGGACACTGGGATAAAGGGAATACAATTTGCACGTACAGGTTTTATTATTCTCTTCAATGATGAAAAGCTATTTCCAAGTACAAAATTTTATTTTATTTGAATAATACTTTCTTTTTTACAAAATATTTCCCTTTTCAGTTACATTTCACTCTAATTTCGATGCAAAGGTACAAAACAAGCCTGACAAAGTGTTTTGTTACATTTGCCAAAGTATGTTTTTGGTTTTTCTTTGCAGTCCTCTCTTTGACAACGACGTTGTTTTTCTTGCTTTAGTAAAAATGACCAATACTATTTTTACGGATATCATATTTTGCACCAGAAGGAACAGTCAAGATCCTAATTCGACCTTTTGTTCTTATCACAGTTTTCTTTAGATAAACTACTGGTACAGCTATTAGGAACCTCTTCAAGTTCGGAACTTCATATTTGATGAGAATTTTGTTAATTATCCAGGCGTTTACCATAGTCTTATCCAGAGACGTATAAAAAGTTGCCAGTACCACTTGTTCCGACGAATTTTAATGAATTAAGTCCAGCTAACCAGTCATGGGGATACACATTACCCATATGTTTGTTGTAAAAAATTATTAAATACAGCATCTTCCTATTAACTTTGTGTCCTCATACTCGCCTCCAAATTTTATCAAATTATTATTGCATATGGCAAATAAAGGTTTTACTTTGAAAGATCAATTCTGGACATGATGATTTACAGTTTGATTGTCCACGAAGTGTAAATAAGATTTCAACTTTTGGAAGCGATTTCATGGCATGACATTTTTCACCATGGTAATGCCAAGATCTCAGCATCTGACCAATAATCGCGTTCACAGGTATTTGAATGTTAACCAGTTAGAAGCAAAATTCCTATAAAAATACGTATTTAGTCAGCATTGGTCAAGAAATCTTGTTCGTTTATTACATCTGCTGCATATGGCACAGTTCCTTTTACAATGAGATCGTAAACTTCACTGTAATAAAACTGGGCAAAAAGCTCTGATAGAGTTTTATCTTTCAATGCAGTTTCCATCTGCTTGAGCAAGTCACTTGTAGCTGAGTCAGCCTGTGTTTCCCATTTTGATAATGCGGAGATTTATTCTTTATCTAAAATAACTGATGTCTTTTAGCTTTTTTCTGCTCTTTGTTGTCGAAACACTAGAGCATGTGGGTGGTTCAGCCTGGAAACTATCTCCACTTCTAACCTCCAAAGACCCAGGAACATCTTACAATAATCTCACCAGTATTTACTTCATTCTCATCCCCTTCATCTTTGCCAGTTAGTTCACTGGTAACACAGCAATTTCATTACCACTCTCATCTGAATGTAAACTATTTAATAATTCTAATGCTTCCTCTAACTTCAGAAATATTTACACTGACATAACTAAGCAAGGGGGAAACACTAGAAGTGAAATTAAATTTTTTTACTCTTCGTTATAATGAGAGAAAGAACACCTCAATTGCATCCGTGTCGTCCCACTGTCCTATTTAGAGGACAGATGATATATATATATATATATAATTTACAAAAGCTTAACTAAGAACAATATCGCTTCAATTAACCAACGGGATCATAACGAAAGAGTACTATCACATAATAAATACCCAGGCAAGTGTCCAAAATAAACTGAAAAATAATTCTGCAACACCAAAGAGGTGATACAAACTGCGCCCATAAATGCGATGAAAAAGCAAAATTTCCAGAGGAATGGGGTGGGGTGAGGCACATAACTCACGCTGGAAGAAGTGAATACATTTTCTTACGTGTTCCAACCATCAAAATATTTAAAACATACAAATAATGATTTCCACATAATATTTTCCAGCTGTCCTCTAAATAGGATAGTAGGATAGAATGGATTAAATGATTTATTAGTATTTTTTTTTGTTTAATGATAAAAACGGTGAATACACTCTGTCGCAAAAAAAAATACACGCACCCAGAAGGAAATGAGCTAATATCATGAAACTTAACATGTGCGCAGTGTATAAGGAGATAAGCAAATGATTACAAATTCAGAAGAACAGATCGTTATATTAAGAAGATATGGCTTAAAAAAGGTTACAAATCAGCAGGTAGTAAATCCACTTCTGGTAGCTATACAAGTTAAAATACTGAGTGACATCGAATCAGTAACGTCACCTATGACCTTTTGCGGAATATCATGCCTTAATCCTTTTCAACTGGTTAGTTAATTCCCCAGTTTCAGGTGTGGCTGCAGTTGTCTTCCAAGCACGTCCCAGAAGTGCTCTATTGGTGATAGTTCTGATGACCTTGTAGGTCAAGAGAGTACGACTTATCCTTAATGACATTGTTGAGAGAGTAGTGCAGTGTGTGAAAAAGAGTTGTCTTTTGATAAAAGACACCTGGGCCACTTGATAGCATAGGCAGTACAATTGTCAATAAAATCTCGTCCACGTAACTATGTGTCGTCAAAGTGTATTGAAGAAGTGGAGTTGATTGTGTGTCCCAAAAGCCACTGTCCAAACTATCACACCATATGTACTTGTAATCGTCATATGCCTCTCGACAAAATATGCCCGATCGGACCTGTAACCTGGTCCACTCGTATGCGCTAATCATCAGCAATGAAACTGAGTCGTTGAGAATGAGTGAGTATTAGCATCGCACTGTTCAGATACACGAGGGCTTTTTGCGACGGTCCTCGTAATTTTGAACCAAGGTTGAGGATGACACCTGAGCTGGCACCCCCTCTCCTAACTACCACACCACACCAACAGGAAGACGTTTGAGCTGTCAACAGATTTGACGTGCATTGCTCCCCTGCACAGTGGGTCTTCAGTGGTACTGGGCTCGAACTCGTGTCATGCCAGCCACAATCCGATACCTTGACCACCAGGCTATCGTGTCCACGAGACTGAGTCGGAATTCATCGCTGAAGATTACTCCTTCAAACGGTCCCGCTCCAGCTCGTCCTAAGTCGGCAAAAATCCAATCGACACTGCCTATGATGGGGTCAGTGGTATTCGTCTTATTGGTCGTCAGCTTCTTATACTTACGTTGGCCAGTCATCTTCGAATGGTTTCCTTTGATACCACCGGGTATCTGGAAGGTGGTATATGGGGTCAAATTGATTCTAGCGACGTCTTTGGCGAAAGTGTGGCCGCTATTATGATTGTGTGATCATCGCACATATTTGCGTTCTTGCGATGCCTTGATCCTCGGTGACGGTAGACTATCCCTTCTGTGATTCATGTTGCCAATACCGAGAAATTACCCTATTAAATTACCTCTGCCTGAGGAGGCCACCGTTAAGCCTGTTCGAACTACCTGCTTTTCTGAGGCCTACTGTACGCCTCCTCTCAAAGTCAGACAATTGTTCGTAATGTCGCCGGTTACGTCTCTGAGACATCTCTAGTCACAATACTGTCCATCCAAATCGATAGATTTGTTTGAATAGCCCTAATACACGGGCAATCATGCTTTTAAACTCTCCCAACTGCCCATCTTATATGCGCGTAGCGCGCATACCCTTGTCTCAGTGCCGTTGAAATTTTGATCATTTGCATAACTCTTACCAGACTGTATTCCTGCCAGGTTTCGTGATGGTAGCTCGATTTCTTTTGGGTGTATATATTTTTGGGGACTGAGTGTATGTAAAAAATATATTCTTGAAACAAAATTTGTGAGTTGGAATAAAAATATTTAAAGTAAATAAGAAAATATACATATTTATACGACCTTATAAAACTTTAAAAAAGTAATATTTATCAATTAATATCTTTTTTCTCATAACAGCTATAAAAGGAGAAATTTTTTAAACCCAACTTAAAGGGTACAGGAATGAAAAAATCTTAATAGTGTTTGCATCACGCATAAATTGTGTGTGTGCATGCAACAACTCGATACACAAATTTCATAATGAACATGATACAGGAAACACGTAACACATTTCTTCAAATATGATATAAATATATCTTTTTCATTTGAAAGAATTCATTGTTTTAGCATTTTTTAGTGGCATCGATGTCTATATAAAAAAAATACATTTTATTACAAGAAAACTTATTTTTCCTAAATTTGTGCTTTGAATTTTTGTTAGAGAAACTTAAGATTATTTGCACCTTATATTAGAAATAATTTAATAAACACCAAATAAATGTATATAAATATATCAAAATAGAATTTTTATTTTATGCATTATCCAATATAAACATGCAACTTATACTCCTGGGAGCTACCTTTTTCTTATCATAAGCAATTATTTTCATCCATCATTTTCAGAGTCCATCTTACTTGAAATCTGTTCCTCTATTCTGTGAATATCTTTATCTTACCTTCTCTTGTTTGTCAATAAAATCTCGTCCTTCAATTGGAAATCTTGGGAATGTATCATGAATATTATTTTACATCTTAGTTTTTGTGTGGTAAACACATATAAGAATACTTTTAATAATTTAATATACAGGGTGGACCTCAAAATTCTTGTACTGAATATAAGTATTAACTTTGCTCAAACTATTAAAATTAGACAAATGTTTTTTTCCCATTTTTTTAAGTACTATTATGAATTCTTAATAAAAAATATCTTTTACTTCAGTAAATCTCAACACGTACACTCTTGGTAGCTCAAAAAATGTCTAAGTGGTATTCCAGTTCCCTCCAAGTTTTAAATTCAACAGTTGCTTTATTCACACTCGGGCTGGTACTTCTAGGAAAACCCTTAAAGTTGCATGTTTCTTTAAACATTTCATACCATCATTTTATGATTTTGCAACAGGAGGTTTGCTTCCATAACAACGTTGAACAGTGTTTTCAACGGTGTCGAAAGCTGCAGTGGACTTTAAAGGGCGATTTCGTTTCATGAAACCCAAGCATACATTGGGTTTACTCTTGAATGACGCCATTTCGACAAAAAGTGATGTCGTACATAGAAATGTTCTCTCGAGTCACTCTTGATAGGGTATTCTTGTCATATACTGCAGAATACAACTACTAAAACTGACCTACGCAATGGTACAAAAGTTACTTTATTACAATAGATGATTATTTTGTAATGAATTTTTAAAATCAAGGCAATACTTTTGGTTCACACCTTATATTTGATTATTTCGAATTCCTCTATTTCTTATGAATTTCTGAAATAATATATCCATCACCTTTCTGGAGAGTCTTCAATCTTCATCATGGGAATTCTCATATATTGATTGTCCCCCCTACAACAAAGTGCAATGAATGTCTACGATTTCATTTGCACATTTCGTAAATTGTAGAAATTGTTTTCATTATGTATTCTGCATGTTTGGTTATAATCAAAAACAATTATTCGTTAGATATTAAATTAGTAAAACACATAAAAAAAATTTAGAGCCGTCTTATACAATAAAACTGTCTAACATTTCGTCCATTTCAGATAATTTTCATTAAATTGAAATTTAAGATATATAAACGAAAATACGTAATAGCTTTGTTTAGCGTTTACTTTGTAATTAGATGCAAGGAGTACTTATCGATGAAAATCTAGAGCTATAAAGAAAAATCTATTCTGAAATTTCTAGTTTTATAAGTCTGGGGCTATTTTTTAAATTTTTATTTACTAATTATAATCTTATTTAATTAATCAATGAAACGTGCATTTCCTGTATGTTTATAGTTCACATTATAAGCACTGTACTTCAATCTGCATCTCACTGTAGAATTAATAAATTTCCTGTCTATAGCTTTATATAACTCCTGCCATTTGGATATTTTACGTATTATTTATTGTAGTAATTTGAATTTATTTAATCATTTAATATAAAAAAAATTCATATTTTGGACAAATGAAGAAATTGACATCTTACAGGCAAAAGGCGTAATTTCAGTTTTGAGAACAAATAAAAAGATATTTCTCATTTATCTTTAAATTTCAGACATCAGTTATTAAATGTTTGATTTGTGCATTACTTACAACACATATAGTTCAATATATGATACAAACATAACAAGTAAAATGATCTCAAATATCATGCATACATTTATGAATAAAGGGAAGTTCTGTTTGAGATTTATTTTTAAAGGAATTATTTCGGCCTTCCTTTTTTTATTTAAATGAATACTTCAGAATACATAATTTTAAATTATAAAGAGTTAATAAATTAAACAATTTGCGGTGGAAACAAAACCATTATGCATTTAAACTCTCAAAATAATACTCAATTCATTTTTCCACATGAATCTACTAAATCTCTACAACAGCATTTAACCGAAGCCAAGTAATCAAATCTCGAAAAGATATAATCGTCACAAGAATGCAAAATGTGGTAGTAAGGTCTCACACATTCACGAGAAAATCAGTAACTACTTAATTTAAAGAAATTTACGGGTGTGTACAATGGAGAATTAATCTACATAGTCGGAATTTTGAATGAAGTTCAAAGGAATTTATGATTTCCATCCATTCATAACAAACTTGAATAATGAGGGAAGTACTCCAACTTGTACCTTGAGTCCTTTATTAATGACTTCAGATCTTTAAAGGAGTTTGATCGGTTCTCCTGTATATATTTGGCGTCCCAGTAGAGAAAGAAAGTTCTTTAGCACTGGGATATGTCGAGAAATATTGAAATGATTCGACCCAAGTTTGATGCTGCTGGTTTGATGGTTGAATTAAAGAGTTTGAAGTATGTGCATTAAAGGCAACTCCCCGAAAAGGAGAATAAAGTCTTAACTAAGAAATGACTTGCTGTATAAAATTAACTATATTCAGATCCATTTATTGTAAGTCCATTTTTAGCATTGTATAAAAGTACAAAATGTAATAAACTATGAACTGCTCTAGAAATGTTAGTTGATTCATGCGTGCGATTTTATTGGATACGTAAGTGTATCGATCGAAAGTACTGTTTGATTTTACGTAGTAAGCTTTCAGTTAATGGGGTCTCAGGGGTGTTAATGTTGTCTCGAGGGGTGAAAATATAAACAATTTTCAAATAGGTATACTTCTTTGAAATTAAAAGTAAATAATTCGAATATTTTACACTTTTTGTATAAAGGAATGAGGTTTCAAAAAAAAAAAATGTTTAAAATATAATCATAATTTTAAATTTATAAACATATGAAAGTAAGAAACATTTCCGTAATAAATATTAAGTAATTCTTACGTTGAGCATGCTATTTTCTAAAACAGTAGCCTTTGATGTGTAAAACTTTACAGAATTATAAAATGTAGTATCATACTCTTTAATCCCTACCTAATTTTAGTATTATATATCTTTTGTATATAAAAGTATTTGAAAAATACTGAAATTAAAAAATAATAATAAAAATGTAATTTTTTTTATTTTTAAAAGTATAATTTATTACTCTATTTATATAAAAATAGCTACAGTGTAATTATTATACATTTAACTTTATAAATCAACTTATTGCTAGTAACAGGAGCTACTATTTTAGAAAATATGCGCAACGTAAAATTTAATATTTCGTACCGAAATGTTTCTTATTTTCTTACGCTTATAATTTTTAATATTATGATTATATTTTAAACATTTTACAATTTTTGAAGAATTATTTTTTATAAATAATGTGTAAAAGATTCGTATTATTTAATTTTCATTTCAAAGAATTATATCTATTTGAAAATTGTTTATATTTTCAGTTCTCGAGACGAAGTTAACACCTTTGAGATTCCTTAAGTGTACTAAATATATTATTGCAAGAACATTAAGATACCATCCTATAAAATATATTATTTATTTTAAATATTTTCTGAATGATGTTTTATAAATAGATTGCTATAATGTGAATCAAAAAGTAATTAGATATGCACTTAACTATTTATGTTTGATAGTAAAATCACAAAGTTTTTCATTTCTCTAAAGCTGATATTTTTGTCCCACAGTAAATTTAAGAGAAAAATTACCAATTAACTTAGAGATACTACTTTTAATTCTTTTTCTTAGAATACTTAGTCGATTAAATATGATATAGAAAAAAAGCAAGCCTAAGATTTAAGAATTACAAAAAGAAAAAAAAAATCAGTCGAAATATTTTAAATATTTTATAATAATAATAAAACTCTGCTTTCTTTGTATTTCTCTTATATTAAATTTTAATTTTGTTGCTGATTTAAATAACAGATATAACAATTATAATTTCTTTCGAATATATAAATGTAAAGGAAAATAAAAACTTCTAATATTCAAAATACATTAAAAATTTTAATTTCCATTTAAAAACAAATTTTACCAAAACAATTTAAAATCATTTTTTCCTTCAATTTTTTTTTTTTTAATTTAATGAGTCAACGTACTTAAACCAAATAAACTTAAGTGTATACGTTGATTACCAACTGATGTTGTCAAAAGTCTGAAATAAATGAGTTAGATTTTTACTACTAAATACAATCATCATTCCATTAGATACAATTCACCAATAACTGGAAAAAACATTTTAGATTAATTTGTTCTTTAAATGTCATTGTTTCTTTTAACACTAAATTATTGAGCTCAATCATGAATAGAATTCAGTTAAAACTAGTTCTGCTTAAGATCTGTTACCTTTATTTTTCACGTTCTTGAAAACATACGTTTTCAATTGTTGCTTTTTTAATTCTCTCTCTCTCTCACACACACACACACATACATTCCAATATAGTAGACTGTAAAATTGTAAAAAAAAAATAGTGCAAAATACACTTAACGAAATGAAAAGTATAATATGGATATATTTTATACAATGAAGAACAAAAAAATAGATTTAGTTGACCAAAGTAGGCTATAATGATCCAGGAAAGTCTTACTATAATTTTTGGAACATAAAATATTCTTATCGTATTTATATTACAGCTCAAGAACATAGCAGATTGGGGGGATTCAAGTATTTTAATCTTACTTGCAATGAAATTTTTTGTACAATTTAGAGTCATCGAATTAAAATGTAAGATTACTTTTTATTATAATCTACTTTTAAGTTCTTAAAATGTTCACTACATACGAAAAAGAATCCAATACATTTTAGTGGTTCATTATCAATAACATGAGTACTGATCATCAGTTTATAATCATTTTAAAATATACGAAAGTCTTGTCTATCGAGAGTTTCCTTTTTAAATTTCTGTGTAAGAATTTATGCCTAAGTCTCAACAGGAAATACATTTTGGGGAAAAGGGAATTATTTTTAATCCTTATTGAGCAAATAACTATTCCCATCACAAGTTGAATTAGCTTATTTGAGGTAAAAATACAATACATTTTGTATTATTATTATTAGGTTCAGCATTACTTTTACTTATTTGTTCTCAATTAATTAATAATCATTCATTCTCACGAATAAAATCAGTTTAAAAATAATAAAGAAATATAAAATAACTTTCTGGCTCATATTAAGTGAAAAAAGATTACTTTAAGTATTCCCATAAGTAATCATTTACTAAAAATAGCGTAATCTTTTTTATCTCATTAGTAAATATATGAATACTAAGAAAAAAAACTACTACTTGAGAAGTTTATCAGATAGCTATTTAATTCCTGTATCTCTAATATTCTTTTAAAATAACTTTCTACCACCGCAGTTTTCTTTTCATAAAACGTGACGAAAAAGTTTCTCCATTATCCATTATTAATATAATTACTTTAAATAACATTAATGGGGAATTTAATTTCAAAGCACGTTATTTTTTTTATTTCAGTCATCTCACAACGAAAAAAAGTGAAATATATAAGTTGATCCTCGACTTAAATGTAACAGCTAAAAGCCCGCTTTAAAAGCGTCTCCAGATACTTTACTTTTCCTGTTTAGAAAAATAAATAAATATATAAATTAAATTAATTAATCAGATGAGAAGCATGGACTTTTAAGAAGGAAGTTTATGATGCCTTGAGTATTAATAATTATATAATCTACATTGAATAAATTTATTATTTTTTGGAAGTATCTCTTTTCTATATGTATGAGCTTCATGATACTTCAAAGAGAATATACTTAAATTAGTAAATTAAATTGCTAATTTAAACCAACTTCTTTTGTAAATTTATGATAGCAGAGTTATAGAAAGAGTTACACTATCAAAAATTTAATTAATTGCGTTTACTTTTCAAGTAAATGTTAATGTTTTAAAAAGGCAATAAAGCGAAAGCTTTAAAATTGTGGTAAGAATGTATCTTTATTTATATTAATTATTATATTGGAATTTATATTAATTATTTTTCTTTTTCTTTCAATGTGTATTCCTCTGTGAAAAATGTTTTTAAATGTGATGAAAATATAACGATAACATCGCATGTCAGAAATACAAATATAAATATTTGGGAAATATATTTTTGTCTAAATACCTTTAAATGCGAAATTATACACTTTGCCTCTGTTCGAGTTTAGTTTTAAAGACGTTAGAATCTCTTTTTGGCTTAAACATAATTCATTAATTATTCATATATACAAGTAATATAAAATTTCTTTTTTAAGTCAATTCCTATTTAGGTCAACAGAGAAAAATTTTATTTTAGTTATTTTTATTAAAGAATCACAATTAATATAAATATGTATATACATATGACAGAATCAAAATATTAAAAGGTAATTCATTTTTGTTAATTATCATTAAAGTATCGTAATATCAACCAAAACAACCTTTTGTATAAAATTTCAGTTGAACTGAATACTTTAAAGCGTAAGAAAAAAAATATTTTAAGGTTTTGATCCAAGTCACTAAAAATGAAGCCAACGTGGCTGTATCCGTAATTCTGTAAATAATTGGTTTCAGTCTATTCATTTTAATTAATTTTAATTAAATTACCGTATTGTCACCCAAAACAATAGTATATAGAAAAAACTGTAGCGTCTACATAAGCTTCAAGACAAGGGTGATTACTTTTGTCTAGTGGTATGTTACGTGCTTACGAATCTATAGACCGCGGGTTCTGTCCTACGGAAATGCGATACTACGCACCTTTCTTGAATAAAAAAAAATATCATTCTTTTTACTGTAAATTATGTGATCACATTAAAAGTATTAAGTATTTCACTTAATATACTGAAGAATTTATACCAAATAAACTAAAAAAAAAATACATAAAAATAAAGATAAATAAAATCGCGGGGCTTATTCATTATATTTCGAAATATATTTGACTAAATCCATTGATTTAATAAAAATATGCAATTTACTATAATAGTTAAAATTTTTAATTTCAGTTTTACGTTAAAAAAGAGGTTGCCATTTTAAAACTATAAATGAATCTGCCATTTTATAAGGAACACAAGTTAAGAAGAAAATTGCAGTTCCATAACATTCGAAAAAGGATTTTATTATTGAAATAGTCATCTTATAATAGATGAAAAAAGCCTGAAAAAAGTTTTTTCGGCAAAATGATTTATCTTCAAAATTATCTATTAAATGCTTAGTTGGTTCAACTCTAGAATATGTTTTATTCAGTTGAAAAAAATATAACAGAAACAAATACAATAAATACAATAACTGCTTTCGCAAAATATCAATGATGATGAAAACTTGAAAGTATCTCCATATTAATCGATGAAAGACTTTTACATATTATCTCATTTTCCAGAATTGAAGATATTGAAATTGGAAAGAAGAATTATATTTTGAAACAAAAAAAAGTTTAGTAAATTAGGAGAAAAAAAGGCAAAAATATTGTTCTTTTAAACATTATTCAAATGTGATTTCAAAAGAATTCCAGAGAAATGCAAAAAAATCCATCTATTTAGGGGGGGAAAACGGGAGAAAAGAAAAATAATATCATTGAAAAAGAATGATCCGGTTTTTTTCATCATTAAAAAGAATAATTGTTCTCAAAATTCTTCAGAAAGAGGTAAACATTTTAAATGTATTTAATAAAAACAATATTTGGAAGCTTTGACTAATTTATAAATTCTGATATTGATCATTCCTTAAGGCTTATCTTCCGTACTAAGTACGGATCTAAGACCACGAAATTCTCAAGTAATCTTTTCCTTCTCCCAAGAGGTTAACTGTTTTTGGTAAACTCAGATAATGAGATTCCCATGAATGCCGTGGCAATATTTCCTGTTTTTTTAAACTTCTTCCTAGTTTTACCAATATTTGCTTTTTCTTCTTTTTCTTCACCTTTCGTTTAGAATACATTAAATTTGAAACAATTTTTTTTACACATTACTCGTGTTTATTAGTAAATTAACAGATATTTGGTGGAGCTAGGCCAAATATGGCCTTTGCTCGCACATTATAAATCAAACGATCTAATATATATCAGGAACTGTATACATAGAAGACATATTCCTTAAATTAATGGATATTTTTTATATAAATATAAAAATATGTATGTGTAAAAATATTCTTAGTTTACGCTTTTATTTTCCTTACTCATTGAAAAGACGCAATTTAATTCAAAATTCATACTATGGGTGTTTGCTTTTTGTTCATAAATTTACAGGGGAATAAAGTCTTTGTGAGAATGTTCTCAAATAAACTTACGTAGGTCGCATTTAGAATATCTTGATTTCCTCTGAAAACAGCAATATGAAAAGGAACATTCTAGAGGCCCCAAATTTTAAAGACATAACAAATCGATTTTATCTTACGTTAGCACTGGTTTTCAAGAAGGATAACCAGCAATTAATTTAAGCCACAATTATTTGTAAGCAAAATTCCGAAACTGTGTCAACTGACTTCAAGGAGGTGTACTGAAACCTCCCTAGAAAAATAAAAATTGGAAAACACAATTCTAGTACTTAATCACAGCTTTCTTTTCTCCCTTTATGTAGCACTTGTAGCTGACGCTACTATTGTGTATTATTTACATGTGTGTTGTAATGTCTATCATTTATGCATTACTGAGATCAAGCATAGAGTTTAGAATCCCTGATAAGTTAGTAAGGCTGATAAGCCTGACATTAAGCGGAACAAAGATCATTGTCAAGGTGCAGAATGATCTTTCGGATACATGTGAAATAAAAAATAATGGCACTCGATAGGGAGATGCACTAGAGTGTCATCTCTTTAATTTAGCATTAGAAAAGCGATAAGAGATTCCAATATCAATACCAGAGGAAATATCTTTAATAAATCTGTACAGCTGTTGGCTTTTGCTGATGACATTGATATCATTGCTGGAACACCCACAGCACTAAGACAGGCCTTATTTTCAGAGAAAGAGGCCCTTAGGATGGGACTGAAAATCAATTCGAATAAGACCAAATACACGCCTTGCACTAAATCATGTTTTAACAATTCCCACTTTAAAATTGAAGAGTATAATTTTGAAGTTGTTGATAGATTCACTTATATATATATTTAGGTTCGGAAATTAACAGAAACGATTGTACTACTGAAATCCAAAAGAAAATTACTATGGCTAATACATGTCTTAATGGAATACGAAAATATATGAAATCAAATTTAATCAAAAGAAAAACAAAGGTTATATTGTATAAAGTCTTTTAAGATCAATACTAACTTGCATGGAAAACTTGGTCCATGTCTCGAACAAATGAGAACATGATAAATATCTACGAAAGAAATATTTTAAGATTTATTTTTGGAGGAATTCAGGAAAATGGAACGTGGTGAAGAAGATCAAATTTCGAGCTGTATCAATCGTATAAAGAATCTGACATCATTTAACTTCATCAAAATACAATGAATTAAATGGGCAGTTCACGTTGTCAGAATGGACGAAGATCGAGCCATGGCCCACCCTGGGCTGTCAAGCCGCTGAAAAAGGAAGAAAGGAGATCAAGCATAGAGCAAATTTTGCAGAAATTTGAGGCATCATTTATGGTGTTGCCTAGTAGTGTATTTTGTCAAAAACTAGTATTAAAAATAATCTAACTCTCGAAATGCAACAAACAAAATTTAGTGTTAGTAATAAAAAAATTACATATTGAAAAATCCATGAATTACACGCTATTTTGGAATTCGGAAGCATAATGTCTCAAAAATAAAAGGAAAGCTACAGACGGATATAAAAGGAAACCAATATATCCCTTTATACAAAATGTTTTGTAACATTAATAATATTTTTATTTTACTTAATGATGTTGTTTTTCATGGATGATCAGCTTTTGCGATATCCAATATCTTCTGTCTACTATGTTTGAGAAATATAAGGTCCTAAATCTCTTTATGTTACGAGCTTACTTCAGCGGAAAAAAAGTTATATTTCCCTCTTATTTATTATCCAACTTTGAACTGCAATTCTTTGATACACAAGAAATCTACCACGCAGCAAATCCGGATCCGGATTAGCGAGCCCTTATATTGTGTTTTGAACTAGTAGTTTGTCTTGAGAGTAAGTTATATTTATTTCCTAGTACTTGGAGTAACCTTAAAAAATTGATTATATTTACACTTAAGCCACAAAACTGGGATTCATTTATAGAAGAAACAGGATTAATAACCCAATGTGTTTTCACTAGTAATTGAATGAAATACATACAGATAATAACTATTTATTTTCGCGATGGCTAAGAGTACTTAATCTTGGAAAAACTGACGTCAGGAGTAAAATCTATATTAAGTGCATAGTTTAATGTTCACATCTTATTATTATGACTTTTTTTGAAAACTTTTTTTTTGTCTCAATTCTGCATTCACTCAAAATTAAGCCTTTCATTCTCCAGAAATTAACATTTTTTTGCAGAGTATTATATATATATATGACAAAATCGAAGCCATTGGTAATGATTACTCTAACGATGATCATTATAAAATTTTTGATGTAATATAGATATTATTGACAAGCTAGTTCTTTTTTGAAAGTAAATCCAGTTTATTGTCCGTGTAGACATATAGAAACATAGAAATGGAAGGCACAAATAAGACATACGGGCGTATTACATTACAAAGATAAGAAAGCTAGAGATTTTACAAAGTCTTGGGTATTTATATGAAGCGGCAAATAGAAGTTCCAACTCATATAACTTCCGTGAAAAGAGCCTATGATTGGTGGAAAGATATTGTACGATAGAAAATTACGCAAGTTTACATTAAAAACGAAGAGCTATTAATTTTCAAGAGATACACAGGTCCTGAAGGGTAAGTAAGGACCATTACAAATTAAAATGTTGTTGAGATGAAATTAAAGAGAATTATTATACTCACAAATACACACACACGTGCTTATATGTATATATACAGTATAATAAAATAAAATAATATAATAAGAGGCAAAATTGTACTTTTTACAAAGCTAAAAAAGGAAGAAATTAGATTTTATGAAACATATCAAGAACATAAATGGTGCAAAAAATATTGTACTAAAGTTGGATAAACAGACAAAACAAGAAGCAGAGAGGTGTAGAGCTATTAAAATTGAAGATACCAAAAAAGTCTTTGGACTAAAGTGGAGACCTATTATGATTTCTAAAGTTGTTGCTGAATTAGGCCAGTGAATTTAGGGTTAAGTAAGGTTTTATGGATTCAACCTACTTCCCATACAGCAGAAATTTTCGACATAATAGTAAAACAGAGCCATTTTGAAAAATTAGACCTATACCTATCATATGTAGATTGAACACTAGACAGTAAAATAAAATGAAAGTATGAATTCTGAGAATAGAGAAAAGTTTATCTTATAGCGATGAATATTAAGAAAAAAAATTGTAGGAAATACCAAGGTAAGACTTACATGTAAAAATGCTAATCGTTAAGATATATAAGACAAAGCATCTTAGTCAGAAATCACGAACAAAGTGACGTGTTAAAACTGAAGTGTTAACCCACAGATGCAAAAAACAGTGACGCTACCTTGATAGGGTTATTGTAATTAAACTAAGCATACGTTATCTTAATGAATTTAATAAGCTAAATTGAAGGAATCTAAAAAAGTGACTTTATATACATAAAGGAAATAAGCGACACACACTCATCACGATAACCGTAACTATTAAACGTACACACTTGAAATTTTGCAGTTATGTTACTTTTGTTGAGTAGAGATCAGTTAACTCCTTAAATGCTAATCAAATTTAACGCGATTCGTTCCGAAGTGCCGCCGCTTTTCACAAAGGAACGCGTATGTGATATATTAGGAGGAAAATAAAAGGCATAAATAAGCAAATTTTATTTTGAAACATACTACCAATGTCATTTTATTGCGTTTTAAAGCCTTCGGAATAGTATTACTGATATCAGAGCGAAAAAAAGGTTCGCCTTTCGGAAAAACGTATTGCCGTCCGGGGCATTTAACGCACTTGTTGAGCGAGACGATTATACAGCGGGTGGAACTTAAAGGGTTAAGAACGGGTTTTGCGAAAATCGTCTCCAAGGGGGTTTGCGCATGCATTCTGTTTTTGAATTATTGAACCTAGAAATTTGAAAATTTGACAAACATGTTTCTTTTGTTGAGAAGAGATCCGCTAAAAAAGGGGCTTACGGAAATTGGCTCCAAATGGTTCGTAAAAGATAAATATACTTCAGTTTTAGATATTCAGGTCTTTTTTTTAAAATCAAGAGGTAATATCTATATTAATGTTTTTATACATTAAAAGCTTAATGGTAAAAACAATATATAAGCATACAATATAATGAAATTCAACGAAGCAGATGGGTGGCAGCTATTTTATATATTTCTGAAAAACATAAAAGGAAAAATTTTTTATTTTGTTTTGTCTTACTTTTTCAATGCGCATTTATTTAGAGCTTACAATAAGAAAATAAACGCATTTTCAGTCGATAAAGCACATTTACTTTTACAATTTCTTCTCAGTGTTATTGAAAGCATCAGTGATGCCAAGTGTTTTCTTACGAAGACAGTAGGCACTGTATACTCCCTATGTATTGATTCGCAGTTTCCGTTTTCACCTCGTGTGAAAAACGACTGCGATATGTGATACACAGTGCCGCTCAATCTCCACCAACTCAGGAAATGTATCTCAAGGACTTGGGGTACGAAATCGATCATACTTGTTTTTTGAACTTTCAAAATATCAAAAATGAACAAAACGGAAAGTGATAAGGCAACTTTTATTCAGTAAATGATACTCTACAAAAAATAAGAGAAAATTCAAAGCAATGACAAACAAGTCTACATTTTTAAAGGTGAGAACAAATTTGGAAAAAAAAGACTCGTTTCTTTGTTAATGACTTGATTATTTGCGTTTTAATGTCTTATTTGAAAAGAAATTATGGAAACAAAGTTAGTTAATAGCTTATAGATAGGCAAAATGCTACAAGTTATGATGAAAAGTTGAGCAATGATTACGAAGATAAGGTTGAAAGTTTTCGTATTTATAATGGTTTTATGCTCACTAAAGCTTTCAGTACAGCGAGTTTCTCTCTTTCACATGGATATTTAATAACTGAATGGTTGATCTACCCTCAAATATTTTTTAATTGATGTATATCAACAAACTTGACTAAATGATATTTATACATAACATTTCTTATACCTGAATTACTTACTTAAAAAATAATATTGTTAATTCTGAAATATACAACAGTTAAATTAGCAACATTACAAGTTCTAATAATAACATACCAGTTGGATTTATAGTATATTTTCTTGGAAAAATATTTTGATTCCTTAAAGCAAAACTCTAAATCAAAATATTTAAAATATTAAGACTTCTAATAAATTTATAAATAAATTATAAATGTATATTGCAGTTGTTAAAGTAATAAAACACCATGCGAATTTTTCTGAATTGCTTCCTCTGCTTCAATTTAAACTTCAGGAATCTTAGCTTCAAAAAATTAATCAAAATCAGGGCACATCATTAAGTAACTGTAAAAAATTATTAGAAGCGTTCTCTTTAACTAATAGAGGTAGCTGAAAATTTAACTCGATAACAATTGTTAGGGTATGTGTTAGTAAATTAATTTATATTATAGTTAGAATAATTTAAAGCAGGGCTGGGCGGACTTTTCCAAGGTACGGTCTACTTCTAATGTTTTTAAGGTGTTGCGGTCTACCCAGTGGCGCAAGTGTGGCCATTATTTATTTCCTATACACTTGTTTTCGACACCATACCCCTCTTTTCAGATATAACAACTAACTATTTTTAGTAAAAAATACAAGTAACAGAATATTGCCAAGTTGAATGCTTGAACAAGTATGAGGGAGACTGCTATACCACGAAGTGTGGATGTATTCAATGCAGCAAGCAGATAACATAGGTGAACCTTTTTATCTGAAACCGACATATGTACTTACATTAGTGCGCTGCCGATTCCCACACAATCGTGGGACATGACATGAACTCTAGAACCAGAACCCGTGAAAGCGTGGGGTGTTGGATGATATTTCAATAGACAATCCCGTGCTGTCGAGGGAAGAGTTAATCATCAACATTTATTATTTCCTTCAGTCGGGTGTGGGGAAAAATTCATTTCTTCAGCTGCGATCGCAGTGAACACTCTTTTCCCCCTACAGTGGCAATGAACGTGTTAAGCCTCGTCTTTCGCTTCCAATGAAGGTACATGAGTGTGTCTACACATTCATTGAATCATTTGCTTTAGTAAACACAGTCGCATCGATTGTAAAAAGACAATTCTCCAATCTAGCTGGCGTCGGTGTTCCGTAAATATGGTTTTTTTTTAGCATGCGGTTCTTAGGTCTTAGTAAAGGTGGTCACCTCAAAATGTCTTGTCGGTCCACCAGTCGATCACGATCGACTTAATGCCAACTCTAATTTACAGTGAAGGAAACTAGTAAGGCATTGACCCGTGAGGGTTGCCTTACTCCTACGTTTTCTTCATGACCTATAGGTGTGGGAGTGAATGAAGAACCAGGCGTTGCCATAATCTTAATATCTCTTTATCAAGATTTTAACTTAAACACTATACAATGCTAATATTTATATTTTAACTTAGCAGATCTGAGGTAAAGAAACACACAATACGTATTACCAAATAAGCGCGACCCTGATCACTAAATCTAACTTTACCGCCTACTCCTAACCTCAGTAAATACACAATTCCTAGTATTAATTTAAAAAAACGATCCTACCTCTATATTCTAGGTAAGCAGCAACTCACTCGGATCCTAAACGACACGTTATGGTTTATCTCGTGTGGAATGATATCCACCTTGACCTGATCGCACTGGCACGAATAGCTGAACTCTTGAATGTCGGATAACGTCTCACTTTTAACTTTAACACTCTTAACCACAGACTAGCATAATCACTTCCCGAAGGCCACACTGCTTACGATAAACTTCTGCTATTTAAAAGGTTCTTAATTTGCATAATCATGCTTCGCTTCTGGATTTGGTTGGAAAGAATTCGCCTTTTCGGCCCCAAAGAACCCAAGAGGAGTTTTTAGTTGAAAGTACGATGAGCCCGTAAGAAACTACTCAAACGTCTTTTTTTTTTTTTTTTTACTTTATCATATTTAAAAAATATTTTAAAGAGCGATATTTGATTAAGAAAGAATATCATCATTTGAGGTATAATAAATTTTCATCATCATTATCACGTTAATTTTTAAAGATAATCTCAAATTATCTTGTAATATAGCAAAAATAAGCAATACAATGTATCCTATCAGATCAGTATTCATTGTATTTTGCAATCATTATGACATTCAGAGATAGAAAGAGAGCATTTTCAGAGTTTGTACGTATTAATCATTTAATAATCTTCATAAGAAGATAAAAGTGTTTGTGCAGATTGGAACTTAAAATCATTCTTAATCCTTTGCGCTAATTGTTAATTTATGTGTTTCACGTGCTTCTTTTTAGACTTAGTAAAATGTCTTTGACTAAGTGATTGCAAGTTGGAAAGTTTAGTAATTATTTCTCCATTTGAGGACAGATAAAGTATATGGCTCAGAAAATATTCATTACATTCTTAGAAATGTATATATATATATATATACCAATTCTCTACAAACAAGAGATAACATCCAAGCAATAACATTCGACAAGCACATAGACAGCAGGAAAATCACACAATGAAGGACAAAAGAGTAATCGAGATTATAAATATAAAATGGATGCTGCAGTGTTATGAACATTACTGACTTAGGACAGCTATTATATAAAAAATAATTTATATAAAAGTGGGGTTGAACATGTTTTTTGGCCAGCCAACCTTCACCCTTTTTTGTATATATATATATATATAAATTTTTATATTAACACATTACACTAAATATCACTTGCATATCATTAAATATATAAGAATTTTACATAAAATTGATTTAGTCAGCCAAAAATAGGCCTGGATAAAGATTATTTATGAATAGAATTTAAATTCTTATTTTATAATGATAACTGAAATATTTTGATGGATAAAATCGCGGATGAATGCATCAGAAAAAATTACTTATCTTTTCAGAAAAATCTATATAATGTTCTTATATTACAGACTCTAAAAATAATTTAATAATTTAAAATTTGGAATAGATATTTACATTACCTATATAATTATTTCATAAATGAAAAGTTCAATATCTATCTGTCCTTTTCTCTCTCTATATATGTATATATAATTGTTGTACTCTTTCAAAATTTAATAATTTTTTTTTCTCTTAAAGCCTTAAAAAACATGTGGAGGATATTATCATTGAAGGCAATTTTTGTTGTCATTATTTTGTGTTAATAGAAAAAGCTATTTAATATGTAGAATGCAAACAGAAATCTATTATTATTAAATGCATGAATTATATTTCTAAGGAGTTCCATTTTCAAAATTTAAAAGAAAAGTTTTATTAAAAATAAGATTTTTAAGAATCAAAAAGAATTATATGTAAGAATTTTATGTTGGTAGAGTCACTTCAAGCAAAATTTGAATTTGCAAAACTCTTTCAAAACAAATTAAAGTTCAACATACACACAAGCTATTTTTTATTGCGTTAAATCCTTAGAGAAATACTCACTTAAAAAAATGTTTCTTATTTTCAATTATATAAAGGAATTGGAATGTCAAACACAAAATAATTTTAATATGAAAAAAAATGCGAGGATCAATAGAATTTGAATTTCTAAGTTTTACACCCTGTTGCATTCAAAGCTGTGTGTGTATTGACTTATTAAAACTTATAATGATGCCCAGAACTAAGAAAAGAAAAATAATACTCTTAATATATTAGATGAAATATTAGGTTTCTGTTATTTGAATAATTTCAAAATAAATTAATTTATCTGTATATACCTAAAGAAAATTACTATTTAATTTATATCATAGAAATTATCTGCTTAGAAAAAAGAACTAAGTTTATAACAAACAAAGAGCAAGTTTAAGAATAACAAGAACAAAGTTTATGGAAATCTTATTATACAATTCCATTAAAATATTTGAGAATTCACTTTTAAAAACAGCATTTCAATTAATTCGCTTTTTTATCAAAATTCTTCAAGTACATGCTTTTAAAATTGATAGACAATTTGCTTATTCACCATAAAATAAACTTTCCAATTAGATCTGTCAATAGTTAGAATAAACTAATGACTTTAATGGATTTTTATATGAAATAACATTATATATAATTTTTTGCAGTTACTCATCAATGATTAGATTAAATGATTATTTGTGAGTTCATTTAATAAATTTTAAGGTATGTTTTTCTTCAAAATTTAATTCACAAATTAAAGCATATTTTTAGAAATATCTAGCTGTATATTATAATGGCATTAGTTGCAAAATTGTTTTTGAACTTAAGTGAGAAAATAATTTCATATCTGCAGTCCTACAAAACTCAATTATTTTTAATGCATTGTCTCCAAAATATAAATATTATTTTGTTTTAATCTTGCATTTTATTCTTAAAATAGAGAGAGAGAGGAGATTTTACCTTAGCAATTAAAATTACCAAATGTAATATCATTCGTAAAAAAACTTATACATACATGATAGAAATTTGATAAAAAAAATAGATGAGGGTTACAGGAAAGCTTTTTATTTAATCGTATTTTAATTAAATAAGTCCAATAAATAGTGTTTGTCTTCATGCTAGCCTAAAAGTACAAAGAGATAACTTCAATTTTGAAATACATGTCCTATGTTTTTAATATATTTTACAAATTTCAAACGAAAAAATTCCAATAACATTTGAAATTTACACAATTCGCTCTCCAGTGTCTTTGTTTTAAACATAGGCGTGCATATGCTGTGTATTGGGGGAGGGGGGGGGAGGGGAAGAGAGTCAAACATAAGCAAATTTTTCTCTGAAATAAGTAAATTCATTGCAAACATTATCAAGGTCATTATATTACATTCCAAAGCCTTTGGAATAGTTTTACTGATAGCAGCACAAAGAAAAAAATAGTATTTTGGAAAGACATATATATACGACTGTAACACTTAAGGAACCGGTTGAACGAGATTAATATATATACAGGGTTAAGGGGTTGATTCAATAACTTAATGTTGGATGTGTGCATATTTTAAAAGATTGATGAATATTTAATTAATTGATACGAAAAACATACAACTAAAATTAAACTGTGTAAGAGGGAGGATGGCAGAGTACTGCAAATTTTTTAGCTAAGACTTCAATTACTTTTACGAATGATTACATTGAAATAACAACATGATTCAGCACACAAATTATACATTTTAAGAGCTGAACAATTTATTTATTTAATAGAATCATGTAAAATTTAAGAAACTTATATTTATTAATATAAATAAATATTGTATACTTTTTAAACTCATGTACTCTTTTGTATTTACTTGAGTACATATTCATATATTGGAGGGCAAAAGTAGAAACTCGCGTATTCATGATGAAAAAAATGGATATGAAATTATATTTTCCTTATTTAAATTACTGTAAAAATATTTGAAATATGATTTACGTCGACTATTTTAATCGGGCTCAAGTTAATTAATCTAAAATTTCCAGAAGAAGTAAATAAGCTTTTATCACTTGTTATTTGTTGTATGACAAATCTGGTAATAGCATATAAATATACATTGGTCTTTCATATAATTTTATACATTATGAGTAAATATATATATTATGAGTAAAGTATAATACATAATGGATTAAAAATGATTAATGGTGATCTTTTTAAATATGTGGTACTTCAAGGGATATAACCTTATTTTAAAGATCCTTCATTTGAAATGTATTACAACATAGTACCTATGACTTTTTATATTTAACTAATATGATTTTATTATTAAAAATTTATATTTTATAAATAACTTACTTTTTATGAAAAGACATCATCGAGGGCCAGCATTATAACTAATTTTTTGAATTATTGTTGTTTATTTTGATCGCAATCACGTCAAAATAATATGCTGCACAAGAGTTGAAAATGTTTTGAAAGCTTTGTTTAAAAAGACATTCTCGAAAACACCACCACAGAAATCTCGCTTAATTTGATAGTATGATTAACCTAGTATACATTCAACCTCTTTCAAAAAACAGTAAAAAAGTTTTATCTTTACTGCATGCATTGATTAAAATAAATTAAAGGCATCTTTTAGTACAAGATATGAATGTATAATTTGCATTTAACTCTTTCTTCACCCTTCATAACTCTAGGAAATTAATTTTTAAGAAGAACGTGTAACAAACTCATCCCTTGAAGTTATTTTACTAATTTGATAAAGGAAGTGACATTCTCAAGTGCAGTATCAAGCACATGAGCTGATATAAAAATAAATTAGGCGCTTAGTATTAATATTTTCTGGAGCTAATTATTAATAATGCCATGAGGGATGAAATCACAGCTAACAAAAAAAAGAAAGATCCTTCTCAAAATCTTGAGCAGCTGTAGGTTGAGTAAATTTTAATTAGTTTTCATTAAATTAATCAAGGTAACTTCATATCTTAAAAGATCTCTTTAATCTAATGAATGTTTAGTGTTTTCAAAAGAATAGTAAGCAACATGCTTTATTTAGTCTCAAGAATCCGTTTAAATTACTTATTGTTACAGTAAATAAGAGTATACCATAGATTACACAATCACATTAATGTAAATAAATATAAACATGCTCAATGCGTAATAATATGCTCAATAAATATGGGTATAATAAAAAAAAAATTCAACATACAAGACCAAACTATGACTAAATTAATACATATAGAAAACTACATTACTCATTATAAAATACATTAATATTTAATATCCTCTTTTTAAATTTCAAACTTTCCTTATGAATGTTTTGTATTCTAAGTTTTTTGCATTTGGTATTCGCTTAAAAGTTTCGTTTTTTGTTTCTTCTCATTAAGAAAAAAAAATGTAATATCAAGTGAGAGCATACAAAGTTATCCAAATCAAAGTAAAAATTAACTAACAAATTCTTTTATAAGATTTTTTAAAAAATTTTCTTGCTTTTCCTGATTTAAGTGGTATTTTAATGAGTTGTTTATTTGCATTAGAACACAATTTTGACATGTACAAATTTTATATCAATATGTAGTGCAAAAGGCATTTCTATATGTAATTATTGTAACATCAGCTCCGAAAATAAGTATTTATGAGGAATTAAACACTGGGAAAAATTGAAAGTATTCAGATGGAATATTATATATTTTTGCTTAACTATTTAATAGTTTAGTGATTCCTTGAATTAAGTTATTGATATAAAAATGATTTTAATGCATTTCAGAATTAGAATTTCAAACATTCAAGTATGTTTTGAACATTATTGCTTCTCAAAATATGTTATTTCTGAGAAATATATTGAATTATTAGATTTTCAAGGAAATATTACTAGCACCAGTTTTATATAATAAAATCAACATAAAATTTCTTCATAAATTAATTTTATTATATTTATTTCTTTGATTTTTTTTTATCAATTGTATTTCAGACTTGCAAAATAAGTAATTTTATCAATTTCGGTATCACTGTATAAGATTTTAGAATAATATGAAGTAGTGGATCTTGTATATTCAATGTGTCTAAAATTGAATTTATTTCAACATTGCTTTTATATTGAAATTAATTTATAATTGACTTCAACAGTTTAAAGTGTTGCAGTGAGGATTGAAATAGTTTTACAGTCATTTACAAGATTTATTTGTACAACTAATATTAATTATAGTTTTTTTGTAATTTTACGAGGTCTAATTTTGCTATAAGCTATTTGGTTATTTTTTCACAAGAAAATGTACATGACTTATATCTTATATCAAATCAGCAACAGCTTTTAAGTTAAATCTACATTAAGAAATTCAAATGAAAATTTAAAACTGCATTGGGTTTTCAGTCAAAATTAATTCAATACTTTAAAATATTTATTAATTAATTCAATTATCTTTGTTTTAAAAATTTTTAGTAATCAACTATCAATCCTACAGCTAGAAGAGCGAATACTTTTAATTACGCAGCCGTCAATTTTCAGCAATCCATTAATTGCAATCTCTGCTATATAAAGACCCTCAGTACTTTCCTTCAGTAAAATCTTTTAAATTGTATTCTAATGATTTGGAAATTTTCTTACCCTTATGGCCACTAAGAAATATTTTTTTAGTTAACAATTCCATTATTTTGGAAATCGTTAAATCGAAACTCTTGGTGTATACTACGTAAGATTTGTCAAAAACCTATCAATATTTCCGAATATTAGATATTTCAACTTCGCCTACCCACAAATTGATGAATATGACGTCATACGAAAATTCCCTTACTGAAAGATAATCTTTCGTGATTTCACTCACTGATGTTCTTCCACTGATATTGTTTCGTGAAATAAAAGTGAATTCCAAAATTTTACTTCATTTTGGAAGGGACCAAAACATGAAATATTTCCTTCCAGGTTTATGAGATAATGGGCTTTTTCCTAATTTTAGTTCTGTCTTGTACAGTGAAACACAAAAGTTGATTAAGCTTCTCAGTTTTGTTTTCGTTTTCATCGATTAGCAAGAAGCTAATAAAAGTCTCATTTTCCTCATGACTTTTTTCTCAAGAACTACGATGCCATAACAAGCAGAAAAAATAAGAGTTAATAGCATTGATCTCTAGCAAAGAATGTGTCAATTATCTCATGATAAAAAAAATATCCTATGAATTATTTTTCGGAATCGTGAGTATTAAAATTACAAAATGAAATACATGTACATGTATGGCATGTATTCAAAATGATGTACCGGTTGATTCAAAAATAGTGCGACTAATTTCAGAGTATTAGAAATTTTTATTGAATTAAGTTATTCACATTAAATTTTCCATGTAGTTTCCCTTAGCATCGTACACTTTACTCAAATGCTTAGGCTAAGCCAAAAGAGCTTTTTAGACCATTTTTGCGGGTATTTTCCAACTTCCTCTTTAATTGCTTTTTGAATTTTTCTTACTTTAAGTCTATTTAATTGCGTTTTTAAGTATCCCTATAAAAAATAACTGTAAGGAACACAGTCAGAGGATGTTGGTAGTCATTTTAGGAAGGAGAAAATTATTTTTTTTTTATCTTTCACCCATTGTATGGTTGGTTTTGTAGTATGACTTGAATCTTGATGAAAAAAGAAAATGTCTAAAATGTCTAACTTAAATGTCTAACAATTTAGATAAATTTAAATAGCGAGAATCTAGATAGTAATTCATTACAAAGATATTTTTTCTGATTTTTAAATGCTTTATTTATAACAGAATTTGAGCAACCATCCTTCAAATTTCGTTTCTGGCTTGAAGTCCTAATTTTAAAGCCATAACTTACTCCCACTAATAAAAATAGAATAGTTAAATTGGTAATTTAAACGTTTCATTTTTAAAATATAATTGTCAGTAAAGTGATTAAAATTTACCATAAATCAGCGTTTCTCAAACTGTGGGGCGTGCCCCTCTAGGGGGGCGTGATAACCCTACAAGGGGGGCTCTAGCATATCGGAAATAAAAGTTTTAAAAATTAATTTACTGGAACCAAATAAGCAAAATACTTTCTGACATAAAAAAATACTCATTTTTACTGATATAATAATTTATATATATCAGCTGCGATATTACTTCATCAAAAATAAAAGTTTCCACTTTGATATATTCATTTTAACTATCTGATCCTATAACTAAATAAAAAAAACATTTTGTTTGATTTGCTGTAATCCAACGATGTGATGTTTTTTTTATTACGTTTTCTTTTTAAACCTAAAATACAACTCTTTCAGAAAAAAGTAAAACTCAGACACAGAGAAAAATTCTAGGAAGATAAAAAATTCATTACTGTTATTATTATTATTGAAATGCTGTATATTATCTATAGACAGAAAAGGAAATCTTATTCACTTTTCACCCAGGAGGCAGATTTGCGTCAGTCATCATCGTTTTCATCGTTTGACCTTAGAACTTATTGGTATGATGAGCTCTGTCCTTGAAGGATTATTTGGCTAAGATTTATTTTTATGGGTATTTTGAAACATGTAAAGCATGATGAAATACGCGTTTTACACAATTTGTTTTTAAGAACTAATATCCATATTTTTATACTGAATACACTTTTAACACGGTCGCGTGGAGCTTAAAGTCAAAAGACAGCTAAACTACAATAATTTGAACAAAATATGACGGTTTTGCTTGAAAATATCATTCCTGTAATGTTAGCGAAAAGTGTCTGTGATTTGTGACTTTTATTAAGGTTACGTACCTTTGAAACATTTTAGTTCAGTTTTAATGGATTTTTTCTCAAATTATCAAAAAAAAAAAGTGAAAAGTCCTTGAAAGTAGGTAAGTATATTTTCTCTTAGTTAAATTATTCACTGGAATTGTGATTTTTATAGTGTACAATAAAAATAAGTGTAAAAAAGAATAAGTAAAAAAAAAATTGTGTGTGTGTGTGGGTGACTCAGTCACCTCTCGCAACTATTAACGTTAGTATCGAGTGCGCACATGCTCTCCGGGGTTAAGACATTTTGTAGTCTTCTCCCTTTAAATATTAATGCCAAATGTGACGGATATGATAGAGTGCAACTTAGACTAGACTCCTTTTCTTAATGACATTTATACTTTTAGAAATGGATGATGAAGGAAATAAATTTTTAATTAAATATCATTTTGCAATCTGTTCCAATTTAAAAATTAGAGAAAAGAAGAAAAATAATTATCCAATTACTTAAAGGTATATATATATATAATTTGCTTAAAATAAACATTACTTAAAAGTAACAAATAAAAAATTTAATATTTATTTTGTTAATTTGTACGGTTTATAATTAAAATCGTTTTGTTGTTTTCTAGCGCTAACGTGCATTATTATTGTATAAGGGGGCGGGATAAAAAAATATGATTGAAAATTGGGTCGCCAATAGTGAAAGTTTGAGAAGCACTGCCATAAATATATAGTTATATACTTTTAAAACTGGTCCCACTAATTATGAATCAACCTGTACCTCATACATTCTAGAAGCCTTTCAATCAGAGAAATAAAAATCCATTAAAAATTTATAATAGATTTAACATTAAGAGAAGATAATAAAAAGAGATAAAATAAGAATTTTTTATAATAAAATAGATAATAAGAGAAGATTTAATAATAAGACAAAATTTGTAATAAAAGAAGTTTTTATATTTATTTCTGAATCACAATAAGTATGACTAAGATTCCCTGAACTAATTTTAATCATATTAAATAAAAACAATATAATTTTAAAATAAACGAATTTTCGTTTCAAATTTTAAAAACACAAGATAAAAAGTAAAATTCTTTTAACAAGTACCGTGTAGTTTTGTGAAGGGAGATACTCTCCTGTATAGTTATTTGATCATTTTAAAATTCAAGCATCTTAGAATCATTATTTATACAATTTATTTTAGGCAGGTAAAATATTACTACCAATTTTGTAAGAACCTTACATAGAAAATGTGTGCGAAAAATGCTTCTCAAAAACAGTTTTTATTGAAAATCTATATTATTCAGTCCATTTGTTATAAAATATTTCATATTACATATATATGTGAGCAATAAAATACTTTGTATCATAAATATACATTGCATGGATATAAGAACGAACTGCTCATATATGTGAAGCACGCTATAATGTTTTCTGTATTTATCCAGGTATACCACTTAAGAAACATTGAAAAAACATGGAACTCATATAATACATTTTCATCCAGATTCTGGAAGTGGCAGCAAAATATATTGAAACTTTGTATTCAAAATATCTATGAGTCTATTTCAAAACCTTGTTTCCTAAGGGTAAGGAAGTCTTGGAAATGGTTCGCTTTCTTTAGATAGGTGCCACGAAGGATTGAAGAAATAAACGACGCTTTCACATTCCGCAATTTTTCCAGTTTTAAACAAACGTCTGAAAGGATCATTTGTTTTATACTTGCCTTAGAAAAGAGCGAAAATAAGACAATATATATAGTACAGTAAAGTCCCGAAAACTCGACCTAATGTGGACTGAAAGGTGGCCGAGTTTGTGAAAATGTTGGGTTATTGAGAATGGGATTAAAAAAAGAATAAAGATGAGTGTTTCATCAGAAAATATTTTACTACACTTGTATGTATTGTTTGTTTCACATCTCAGAAAAATACTTTATGAAGACATAAAGTTGTCTGTGATGACAATTAAGGGGAGATGGTACTATTTATACAAAAAAATTTAACTTAGTGGCTTTCATAATTTATTTGGTTGTTTCCTATGTGTATGTATGATGTAAAATAGATTTTATGCTCACAGTTTCATAAAAAGCTAACCATTTAACTTTTAAGGGAAAAACTTGAAACTCATGAAGTGATTTTAAAATGCTACTCCTCCTACAAAAATTGACGTACGTATATGACATTTGATTTACAAGTACGTCAAACTATGTATGAAAAAAGTTGGTATATGTTTTGTGATAGCATGATTGGTATTCGTGCAATACTTCTTTTTATGAATGCTTATTGAAAATTCATTACAAAATGTGTACATTCTAAATTTAATTATTTTTTTTAAAAAAATAAGTATTGCTTTGATTGAAAAATGCATACCAATTTTTATTCCCTGTACTATTAGCAACAAGTGGAAAAAAAATTTCCAAGTATTAGGCACAATAGAAAAAAAGCCTTAGCATTTTAAATGAAGACTAACTAGTTATTTTATACTTCTGAATTAAGTCAATTTAAAGTTTGGATTCGTGCCATTGGGATGTTGATAAAAACGAACTTAAAAGTTATCACAACTCTGTGTTTTTTAAACTTAGATCTTTCAAACTTTGTGAGTTTATAGAAAAGTACATAAAGAATAATTTAGGCTAAAAGAATTATATTTGATTTTTGTACCGATTTTTGTCAAGTGAATCGTCCTGAGTCCACTTAAGCTTTGCAAAATTAAATTAAAAAATTGCATAAACTTGCTACTTTTTCTTAAAAAGAAATGCATAATGTCCTGTTGTCTTCCGAAATGCACTCTGCGTTTTGCTGCTTCATCACGATGACGACGAAGGAATAATAAGTCTATTACCGATGCATGATTTGCTCAATATACTGAAGGGCGGTTTCGACCCCTTTAATCACTCACTATGTGATATTTTAGGAATTTGTATGGTGCCCTCAACATTAACTTCTGCGTAATTTCCCGGCACTTTTTATTAACTGTGACAGTAGCAATAATTTCCACATCGGACATTATAGTTCGGTTTTTTGACCTGCAAGAGTATGGTCTAGTTATCCAGACTGCTGGGTTATCAAATGCCAAGTTTTCGGGTCACTACTTTCTTATATAAAATGCCAAAGATATTTAGATTTCAAGTGAATGAAAATAAATTGAAAAACCGCAAATGATCAAGGGAAAAAAAACAGAAGCTGTTTTTGATATTTTAATATATATTTCTGAGAAGATAAAAACATAACTTCCTGCTCTACAAAAGAAGAATACGAGTTAATTGGGGCCCCACATAAAATATGCTAAGATAACAATAGCTGACGAGAAAGGTAAAACAGACTATATTATTAATCTATTCAAGTACTTTAAACTTAATTAGATTTATTTATCTACTTTTAAAAAAATAACGTGAAATTTTTGAGATAGTTGACAATTTTTTATTAAAACATTTATGTGCTTCAGTATTTCAGCCATTCGGTATCATTTCCAATCTCCATTGATTTTCAAGATATATTAAATGACTTCTTGTTTTATTCTTCAAGTATGTAAATCCAAAATTCATCGAGAACAGCTTGATTTTCCTTAATATCATTAACTTTACTAAAAGTGAATAAGCATGCTGCCTATTTAAGTGGTAGGGCAACTAAATTGTATTTGCATTAGCATTCAAAGTCTACAGAATTATTCTTTCGATAAAAATAATGACAGATAACGAGTCTAGAATGATTGATGGGAAAAACTTTCCTTTTATATCTGGAAAAACTATATGTGTATATATGAGAATGAATTTATTGTCATCTATCCGTCTTTGTCGTCCAATAGAAAAACAAATATCCCCTGCTCTAAGAATTAAGATATCCCTCGGAGACCGATTCCTACTCAAGAAAAGCAGGTCTTATCTCATAAACCTGCTTTTTATGGCCACTCACTCCTTTAAGTAAAGCACTTGTACTCTGTAAAGGAAATGCATTATGCTAGTAAAGCAAACTTGTATGAATAGAGAAGGAATTTACAAGGTCAGTGAGCAATGAGATACCTGTTCTGTTTTGGTTTGGAAAAAGATTGAGTGCATTCTATATATATTCTAGAAAACATTTATAAACTTAAAATATATATATATATATGTGCTGGGTGAGTAGAATCGTTATCCAGTTCGTCAGATCTCAATCTCATTGCCACATCTGAAAACATCCAAAAAGGGTAGATCTTTATATCCCTCATCGATTATCGTTAAATAAATTACGATACAAAAGTATAAGGTACGCTTTTTCAATCATAAGTAGAACATGTTATCTTATTGAGAGTACATATATTTTAATGAGTAGTGGGTATATAAATAACCTGTTTTTTCTGCTATTTTGTCAGATATTTTATACCTTTCAAGTTATTTTTTAAAAAATGCTATTTTTTTTAAACAGTTAAATATACAAGTGAAACAAACCTAGATATGAAAGTATAAATCCATCATCGAATCATATGTATAACCATACATCAGAATATTTGACCAAGCACTTTTGTATACTTTTTACAAATCAGTATCTTTAAAATATCTAATTTGCACTTTAAAAAAAAAAAAACTAAGACCCTGAATTCTCGAAATAGAAGCAAACTTCTAATTTTTTAACTTTATGTGTTGCACTCATTGTGAGATTTTAAATTATCATTTGAAAATATCTATTTCCTTTTTATTCTACAAAACATGGTGTAATATAGTACTTTTTCATGGATGCTCTTGAATTCGAATTTACACCGGAATTAATACCTATCTGCATCATGAATTATCTAATTTGGTTATTATATCATTGGAATTAGTTATATCATTGATTCTGTTCCTATCTAACGAGAGAATATAAATTATAAATGAGAGTTTTTTAAAAGATATTTTCTAAAATATTACCAAAACTAAAACAGAGTTATTATTCTTTGAAGCTCCACTCCTTTTTCCAGCGTATTGGAAGCATTTTTTTTTAAAAAAGACCCTTGTACGTTATAAAGAAGGCAGGTGGGAAGTCAATGGTAAATAGATTGTAAAAATTGAGAAAATCCGGTAATAGATATTGAAATAGTTTGATACTTTCAGATAAAGTATATTTTTTCACTGTGTTTAAAATTACATAATGTAAATAAAAAGCTTATTTTGATGTTGGTTACATAAACTGTTTACCTATCTATAGGAAAAAAATAGAAACTGCATATTCTTATTTCAAATTTGAACTGTTGAGAAATATACAACTGCATAATATGACTGATATAAGAAAGTTGTTTTTTTGCAAATAAATGTAAGAAATAAAATTTAACAGGAGAGGCGTAATTTAGCCGTTAAGTAAAGAAACCTAATGCAAAGTGTGTTTCCGCTCGCAACATACAGTAATCCGTGTATATATATATATATATATATATATATATAAAGTAAAAATATTTAACTAGCAAAATGCATAGTTTTCATTTTTTACGTCAGCTAGGTAACAGTTTAATAAATTTTAAATCTAAATGTGAAAGATATAAATATTTTACAAGTGCCCCTCGAATTTCTAAAATCTAAAAAAATTATTCGTGAATATTTTAGGTATTTTTCAGGCGGTATATATTAAGAATATAGTTAATTAACAATTATGTTTTCAAAATGCAGACTTAAATTCAATGCAAAATCTATTAACTAAACTATATAAAATAATGGAATATTATTTTATAAAAACTGGAAAATTCAGAAGTCTTTCATTGCAAAAATCGTTCAATATTTTCTCCCTTTTTGGAATAAGAACAAAAATATTTTGAAGCAAAGCTGTTTCCTTCAAAAAGAGGCTTCAATGGGAAGTCTTATCAACTCTCAGTTTTAAAAATTGTTATTCAACCGCATGGCACATTACAGTGCATACAAATAATGCAACAGAGTACTTTCAAAAGAGCATTCTTCCATCGAGTAACATAAAAGCTCGACAGAAGACGAAAAGTGCGCGGGTAATAGACCTTATCCGACTCTTAGCAAATTTGCGTCCTTTCTAAATGAGATCCTGGTTTCTCAGTTTCACTCGTAAGGTTTAAAAACTTTTAATGACTCAGAATAAGCCTCTATCTGTAATGTTAGGAAGGAAATAGTACTCCAGATCTATTTTGTTCATTTCTTTATTCCTTTCTGCAGCAATGATTTCGAACAAAACTGGAGTAAATACACACATTTCTTAATAGTTTAACTTCCTCATTGTACTCATATATAAATAAAATCCATTAATGCACTTTTTCATTAATGAATGTGCCTAAATTTCATAGAATAATAAAACGAATTTGTGCGATACTTGAAAAAAAAATTATGATATATTACTGTATTCGTAAGCACGTCCATCAGATGGATTGCATTCAAAATTAATCTCAAAAAGCTTCTAACTTCACATTATCGGAAAAATTCTAAAATTTATACTAAATTTTAATAACTACTTTCAACATACGATAATTTAAAATTTTAGTCTTAGGGCAAAAAGGAACAAATTTAATTGGTAATAAGATAAAATATTAGATAAAAATATGTTATTGCAATTTTATAAACAAAATCTATTTCATTAATTTAACTCAGAATGTATAGTCGAAGATAATTTAAGATCTAAAGTTTATCAGCTATTCTGAAGCTTAAAATTTTTTTATGAGTCTGTGATAATGGTTGTATTTTTGTACTAATTCAAAACTAGAGGCTATGGAAAAATACAATAAAATAGCATTGATTATATCAATTGTATTTTTATCAATTTCAGAGCTAAGTTAAGCTAGGTTTTTTTTTAAATTCCGTGGTTATTTACTTTTTGATTTAGTATTTTACTTAATTTAAAACATGATTAGTACATTATTTTTTAATTTGTAATAAATACTTTATATAGGTGTATACATTCAAAACATTAATAATAATATAAATTTATATATTTCTCTGTTGTTTTTCATCAAGAATAATTAAGTCCGTTAATTACAATCTCAGAGTTTAATATAAATCAACATTAATCCATAACATTACACCATCCTTACTTAGTTTTTAACTTTATGTCTCGCCATACATGGAATATATATTACCTCTTTACTCGCCCACTTATTCATTACTACAGAATTATAAAATGATCTTTAAAATATTATTTTTATGCTTGAAACTAAACTGAATAGATTCCGAGAGTGTCAAATGAGATATTTAATTTAAAAAACTTTGTATAAGTTAAAGGTTATGAATGAATACCCAAATTAAATCAGTTGTTTAACATACCATGCACATCACTTACGAAACAATTTCTAAGATTAAATTAAAACTTTCGAATGTAAAATATAATTAGACATTTATTTTCATTTTAAATCAAGCATAAATATATAAATAAATGATGAAACTTTCTGTATTTCCATGATAAGTATTAATTAAAAAAAAATATTTTTTCGATACCTCTTACTTTCGAAAATAAAGAAAAAGAGAAACGAGTAAGTAATTCTTCTTTATTGTAAATTAAATAATATCATATGTTATAGTAAAATTGTAAGACATTGCTAAGATATTTTTCTAAATTTGCAAATTGTTCCACTTATTATGTAATAAGTAATAACAGTTTAAAGCTGCGTGTTATACGGTAAATACGCCTAAAAACTATAAATTGCAGCTAGAGAGTACAGGTACGCATTATACGCCGAATTTTATATGTTACATATATATATATATATATATATTCCAGTAATTATTTTACACGTGTTTTTTTTTAAATTTTATTATTATTATTCCTCTCCTTGAGACATTCATTATTGTTCTCTTTTCTTAGCTTCATTTTAATATATTATCAGGTTTTTCTTCCACGTGTTGTATTAGGCTCAACTTTTTAACTTGGGTTTTTTTCCCTATTATGTCGAAAAGTTCTGCTGTACGTGGAAGGTTGGATCCATAAAGCATTGCTAACCCTAATTCGATGGCCTAATTCAGCGACAGCTTTAGAAATCATAATAGGTCTCCAGTTTAGTTCAAAGTACTTCTTCACTTTTATTTTATATTACTATATATATATATATAGTAACTCAATTTTGGTACTCTATTGAGTTTTTGTGAACTAGGATTTAATAGTGAAACTGTTATATAATTTAACTAACTATAATGCTCTTTTCTGAAAAGATTTTCAGTCTGTGCACTGTACTGAAGGTGATTTTGTGTTGTACGGTATGTGTTTGGTAGTCTCCATCACACATTTTCCTTGTTGGCTTAAAATTCGTGATATACTCACGATTTCTATTTCGTTATTAGAAGTTGCTATTATTTACAATTTTATTTTTACAAGGGATGAACCCGGATTTATAAAAATCTATAAAACTTGATAAACCACAGATTTACTGTCCTTAATTAATAAATGATGATGAAATATTTTTATACCTTCAATTGGTAAGATAGTTAAGAACTACATTTAATTTAATAATGTTCAATCTTTATACAAAAACCTTTTCTTAGATGCACTTGTGAGTAATTTCTGCTTTTCCAGGTTAGCAAATATTTGAAAAAATCAGAAAAGAGCATTTTGAAAGTGGTCAAGTATTTCGTTGTCGAAAATATTTCTTAAATACTTATAAACAAATTATCTATTCAGCTTATGATAGCCTACAAGAAAAAAAGTACTGCAAGCTATCTTTTACTTTCGAAATGAATATTTTAATAAAAATTAGGGATTTTTAAAATAACAAGCAGTTAGGGAAAAACGCCCCATTGATAATGCTTATACTTCTTAAGTAATGATTAATTACACCGAGGAATTATAAAGAAAGTTCATTACTATTTTATCGATTTAAAAAATTATAACGAAAAATTATGTTAATTTGATGAAACACTTTTGCATTGATGGAACATACATCATGTTATCTCCTTCTAATTCCTTCTATTATTTTATATGTATGTTTAAATTTTAAACAAAAACGGACTCGATTTAAGAGATAATATCTTTTTAAATCGAAGTTGATTTACGTACATTAATCTGATGTTTTTTACTAAGATAAGAAGCGGCTGCAGTAAAAATAAACAGATGACAATTAGATCTTTTTATATTTATTCATAGATTACGAATGAACTGTGCACAAAATGATTTTTTAACCATGAAATTATCATTTAAAATAATGTAAAAAAATAAGAGAAAACATGTTTCTATACGTACAATGGTTGCGTATGAAAAGCTTTAAGGGTTTTAAAAACAATGAAGTACCGAATGAATTAAATATTTTATAAAAATTAACAAAAGGAGACTACATTTAAGAACTATTAAATAAAAGAAAAATACGTATTGATTTAAAAAATGTTGTTGTATCTATCGTTCGAATAAATTAAGCATAGGATTAAATTTTTTGGAATAAAAATGACGAATAAAAATGTATATACCACATTTAAAGTTCTTAAAAATACCAGGAATTATATATTAAATAGCATCTTCCATCAAGAATGAATAAAATACAGAAATATATGCTTGACGGATAAAAATATGAAGATTATTTTTTCTTGTTTAAACTTAATAGACCTTTCCTTTCTTCTTTATAATAATATCAGAAGTCCGAAAAATTGAAAAGAAAATGCTAAACATCTTTTTTCTAAATAATTAATTTTTTTTTTAATGTTTGGAACAAAAAAGTGTATATTCATCTTATCTATTTGCTTTTTAAAATTTAATTTTCGTATAGACCCTAACGACTTTTCTTTTAGTTCTTTATTCGAAAATCTTAAATATTTTCTTATTTTCTTTGCTAAATAATTCCTTTTTTTTAACGTTTAGAACAAAAAAAGTGCATATTAAACTTATCTATTTGCTTTTTTAAATTAGTTTTTTTTTTTTTAATTTTTTTCTTTTAGACCCTAACGACATTTCTTTTAGTTTTTTATTATTAGTTTCTTTACTTATTATAATATATGGCAGCTTAAATGATGTAAATAGAAACGGTGAAAAAAAATTTTTACTTAACTGCATTTGTCTATTTTATTCCGACTAAATAAATAATTTCAGTCACTCAAGTACAATAAGAGAAAAGGTTTGTGAAAGAGACTTAACGTCAGTTTGGAACAAAAGGGATTTACAGATATTCAGAATGAGGGAGAAAAAAAGGATTTCGGTACAAGGAAAATGTATTAGTGTTGAAATAAACAAATTAGGTTTTTCCACTTGAGATAAAATAAGCTTTTTTTTTTTTTTTTTTTTTTTTTTTTTGTCATTTTCAAGCTTTTTTGACATTTAAATTGCCTTCAAAACTAAGCATGATGTATTGTCTTATCTAAACAATACATTATACTTTTTTCTTTAATTTTAAAGCAATATGTGAAAGACAGATCATTATATTAACGAAGAATGATTTATAAATGTATTAGCCAGTTGTTGATTTAAAATTAAGTTTCATACGTTTTTTAAGAGTTTTTATTTCGCGCCTTTTTTCAGATGTACGATAAATCTTACCGTTGTAATCAAAACTCTCTATATTAAATTTTTAGCATCAAGCCATTCATATCTAACAGCATCAGCACAAGTGCAATTAAAACTATCTATTAATTAAAATTCTGAAATTTGTGCTAATGTATATACTATAGTATGATAGAAAGGTTTTAGAAGTAAAATTTCACATTGCCTAAGAAGAATTCTGGATCCCCCAAACACACATAGAGCAAATAATTTTAAATAATACCTCATCAACCTCTTGATAGGTGCTAAAGTTACTTAAGGTTTCAGAATTTTTTCCATAGTTTCTTTTAGAATTAAAAATATCTTGTTAATGTACAACTTTCACATTACTTCCACTGACGAATCTGAATTTCTGTAGTAAAAAGTTTAAACTAGGCTATGAATCAATAAAGTATGGATGCATTTCGGACTTTTTTCTAACGTTCAAATTAAAAGAGTGACTCTAACCTCTTTCCAGTTATCTTGAGAGAATATTAAGGTATCCGACTACGTTCGGAACCATGATTT
>BMAV01020266.1:198030-217270 GCA_019973955.1 Trichonephila inaurata madagascariensis
AAAATTGTTTTAAGGACATTATGACAAAAAAAATTATTTAAATACAACATTTTGGCAAAAAATTTACTTAGAATAACCTTTTTTCCAAATGTTCTCCTTTTGTAAAAATGCTTCTATTGTATTAATATTTTGCCTGTTTATAGCTCAGACCTCTGTACAGAGACTCAACTATGAATTTTGAAAAATTCAAATTATTTTCAGAGTTACAACCATTTGAAATAATTATCAGCGTATTTTCTTAAAATTTCTCCCTTCTGTTTTCGTAAAACATGGATAAACCGACTTCCGAGTTATGCATTTCAAAAATTCTAGTTGAGCCTCTGTACAGAGGTCTGAGATGAATACAGGCAAAATATTAATACAATAGAAGCATTTTTTACAAAAGGAGAACATTTGGAAACAAGGTTATTCTAAGTGAATTTTTTGCCAAAATGTTGTATTTAAATAATTTTCTTTTGTCATAATGTCCTTAAAACAATTTTATACATGTATTCTAATCTAAGTGACACTAAATATCATAAATATTATCCATTTACACGCTGTTGCAAAATCACGGTTCCGAACGTATTCGGATACCTTAAGAAGGATTGAAATGTGTTTAGTCATGGACCATGAGGCTATTTTCAGTTCAAAAACAAGGCATAACTGCTAGGCCAAATACCTCAGAAAAATAAACATATTGACAAGCATCCTGTTCCTTATTTCTGAAAGAGGCTCTATGAATAAATAGCCTTTTCTCGTCTGGCCGGACCTTGACCCTAAATTACATCATAGAAGTGGTGTTTGCTTGATGTATTGAATGTCTAAGAGGCTTATGTCTTGATGATAAGATTGCATTGCCTCTAGACGTTTCCAATTTCAGATTCTAACTATTTTAATGGTGTAATTCTTAATTGTTTTTAGCTTCATCTAGTCGTGTTTTAACTTTAAGTTTTTAGTTTTTGATTTTGATAAGTATTGTTCTTTGGCGAGAGGCCTGATGTAAATAGATTAATTTTCGATTTTTCCATGTGAAACAACAACAAAAAAGATTAAGAAAAAATTATTTTTTGTGTTAATAATGCAGTTCTAGAGATCTAGAATAATCTAGATAGAAAAATTCTAGAAAATGTTTTGTTATAAATGAAGGAAAAACTTTTTAATTGGTGTTTCTGCTATAAAAAAAAGAACTGTTAGGTGTTTTTTATTATTATTATTATTGTAAAATATTTAAATTAACTTTTGTAGTTATGCAATACTTTTAGGTGTACCATGTCCGATATTAGTTTTAATTTTTTAAAAACATATATATAAAGCGCTTTTTAAAAAGAGTTATGGAAGTGTTCTACCAGTGTGGTTTATTTAACAAATCTTAAATTAGGAATAAACAAAATATATTACAGAAAATAATGAAAGTGATAGCGTAAACTGGTATGAGCAGCATAGGTATATGTTTACACACGTTAGTGAAATTACAAATTGAAACTTCGTATAAAATTAGATAGAGATAGAAAGCCTTTATTTATTAAGGTTACACTTATTCTTTTATTATACTACTGAGCTTCTTAACTGTGTTCTAAAAACTTATTTAAAGATTATTGCGCGTGATTAAGCATATCTCGAGCTATTAATCAGCGCAAGCATTAAGATATTTATCTTCTTGTGATTTATTATAGATATTAAGATTTATTCATAAACTAATATTATCATTTATAAGCGAACTTCTACTACTGCTTGTACTCTCTCAGCTTCAAATGACCACTGCGTCATAACATAAACGGCTCTCGGATATTTACAGTAGATGACTCTCAAGTAAAGACCAGATATTTATGGTTATAGTCAATTAGAAGCAACCTGTAATTGGCTTAATTATAATTCATGGCAAATACCGTTTCATACATAAGATATGTAAGTGATCTATAAATGCATTTGATGATTAATGGAATAATTGACACACTATAGTTGAAGTCTATTTAATTTCAGTTTCATGTTTCCATGTCAAATAACTTTTTTTTATTTTCTTATGAAAAGCATAAGCAGTTTTCATAGTCACAATACTTTAATACGTAGTTCAATCCACAAAATTTCAGGAACTGTGGCCATTGATGACTATGAAAGATAGTACTTAAAATTAAACTACTTAAAATGGATTCTCCCAACCTTCTCCTACCTGGCCAGGTCGGTTTAGGCCATATCCATGTGATCGAACCGTACGCGCAGCTGTTATCTTCCGAAGCTAGTTGGCTTTGTTTCACGATCTAAGAAAGATAGCTTTTCTTGAACAGTGTTGAACATTAAATTCTGTCAATGCTTAGGTAAAACACCATTGGAGACTTTGGAGATGCGAAGTAAGGTGTACAGTGAATCTACCATGGCGAGATCCAAGGTTTGAGAATAGCATTTGCGTTTTAAAGAGGGGATAATCCATCGAATTCAATAAACGCGTTGGACGACCTTCGGCTTCATGGAAGGCGGAATGTGTTGCGTTGGTTTTTGAATATGTTCGATAAGATCATCGCCAAGCGAACAAATCACTGAAGCTACACACTGCTCGAAGACATCATTTGAGGGAATTCATTCATTGTAAGTGGCCTCAGTTCTTGCAGAGTGACGACTGGTATCTTCTGCATGGCAACTCACCAGTGCATCGATCTTAATAGGTAAAAGAGATCCTCCCCAAAACTCGCACTAACGTGTTTCCACATTCTCCCTATTCACTAGACTTAGCCCCAACTTTTTACCTTTCCCCATCAATGAAAAACATTTACAGGGATGCCATTTTGTATCATCAGATGAGGAGAAAGAAGCATCAGATGAGGCTTTATAGGAGGTTGCGAAAAGGGCTTCCAGCTGTGTTTTCAGAAGCTATACAAACTCTGGTTGAAGTGTACCGTCACCCAAGGGTATTACTTTGAAGGTGGATATGCTGCCGTGCTGTGAATTATTCAGGGTAAGGTTTTCTACACCTTGTTTCCGAGCTTTTGGATCATACTACGTAAATCTTTTGAAAACATAAATACAAAGAAAAAAGATCTATTTTTAATTTTGTTAATATTATTTAATAAACTAAAGCGCCAAATGTATTGAAATGATAAAAAAAATTTAGTGAATGTAAGCTACTACGTAAATGAATAGAAATTTCAAGTTTATTTATGTTCAAGATCGTTAGTTATTCGCGAGTTAATGACTGATTTAAAACCATTAAGGTTTGTCTATGAATAATATTTAAAACTACAGAGAAATTATCAAAGTTCGAAATGACTTGAAAACTTCAAATTGTAATGTATGTAAAAACTTCTTATCATATATTATTTTTAATAGTATAAGAAATGTAAGCTATTTCAATTTTGAAAAAAAAATATTAAAACTATTAAGTGAAAAAAATATCTCGAATATTTTACAAATACTGGTTTTTAATAGTATAAATGATCGAACTCTCCACGAATGTTAGTTTTACTACATCGAAGTTTCGCCATTCCAGAACCATTAATATAGTCTAGGGAGTAAAAATAACTCTGAAAATACTCTGAGGCGCTGAACTTTCACATCGTAATTAGGTCAGGAATCATATATTCTACCGTCTCTCCCATTATAAAAATGAGCAAGAGGTTATTTACACTTGTACATTTCTTTTTATGCGCACATAAAGTTAATTTTGGGGGTCGATTTTGAGATTTTCTCGTGTTTAAAAAGAAATTTGTATTGAACTAAATAATCAAGAGATCAAAGCAAACATGCTATCTAAAGTATGACTCAAAATATAAATAAAAATACTTCAAAGTTTTAAATTTAATGTTTATAACTTATTTTCGGTAACCCTTTGTATCAGAAATATAAAATAATTTCATGAATATTTGTAATCCAATCTATGTGTAAATTGTAATAGCGATGTTTACATAATCAGATATTTGCCTTTGTGTGTGCAATTTCTTATCAATAAATAATAAACATTAAAATATATTGAGTAACACACATGTCTGAAAATTATTTATACTTAACTATCGTTTCCAATTATTTATTCTTTCCTAAGACTTTTTTAGTACTTTCAAAAGATACTTATCCTACTTTTGAAGTAGGTATTAAATTATTTAATAATAATTTTTCAAATTTACATGTATGGGTTTGCACCTATTTTACACTAATACTTTAGCAGCTATTTCGCTTATCAACACTCTGAAAAACAACATAAGCAACAATTAACATTTCATTATTTTATTGGTAAAAGAAAAACAACTCTGTTAAAGAACGAAAAAGTTATCTGAGAGCTGAAATCTTGCTGTCCTAACTTTCGTAAGACTTGAGTTAGATACTAGATATTAAATTGAATTTAAGGTGTTGCAGCTCTTCTTTTTCCGCAATCGTCTTTGATGGAATCAAGACTCAAAAAAGATTCCACGTTAGTCATCAGCCCAAAAGCATGTTCTCTAATATCTAGGAAGACACTATTTCTTATATTACTCATATTTATAAAATATCTTCTACTTATCAGTAAATCAAAAAACATTATTTTTAGGTAAATAAATATTCTTTTTTAAAAAAAATTAAAATCATGCCTAACACTGTCTAATTCAAAATAAAATATATTGTAAGACCTCCTTTTCTAAGAAGTTGGAGTTTAAAAATTTAGTTTTCCTCTCTTTTCTGTGCCTTTCAATATCAATCTTTTTCTTGGCAGTAAAATGGATTAGATCGACATTTTTAACTTATCGCGTAAGTACGATAATTTGGGTGGAAGACTCACCAAATCAATAAGTAGTTAATTAAATGCGAGTATTATAAGTTACATATATATATATATATAAATTATTGGTATCTATGTCCTAGCACTATGCATTCGATTGTACTGAACACATCATTGTTATAAATCTCACCTCTTGATTAAAAAAAAAAGGACAGGACTTCTAAATAATGAACCTAAAACTAAAGTAGAATTAGCTTTTAAGCTCCAGTAACCTGTTCCCACAAGGTGGATTTTCACAACACATATTTTTAGTATATCTCTACTCAAAAAAAATAAACATGCTTGCTAAATTTAAAGTTTAAATCTAATAGTCCAAAAACTGACTTTTTTTTTATCAATCAGCCCCGTAACCTTCCTTTGAGAGTTGATTTCCGTAAGACCCCCGTTCTTAGCAGATTTGAATTCAACAAACGAAGCATGTATACCAAATTTCGTTACTGCAAGTTTAGTAGTTTTTAGTAATTCAAAAACGGGAATATATATTTTATTTACCAATACACCTTAGTAATTCTCCACTCCCCCCAAAGGAGTCGACTCTCATAAAATCCGTTCTACGAGGATCTCTATTCAACAAAAGAAATATGCTTACCAAGTTTTAAGTAAGTGCGTCCAACAATTCAAAAACAGGAATTTCTATCTATAACGCCCTTTAATCACTCTCACCCCCCCCCCTCTTTTGGGAAACGACTTTCACAAAACCCGTTTTTAGAAAAACTGTCCATGTAAAGAACATGCCTACCAAATTTCAAGTCTTTTGGTCGAAAACGGAAGTATTCATCTGTAACTCCCCTTATACCTCTCGCAACCTTCTTTAGAGGTTGATTTTCGCAAAACCCGTTCTTAGCGGATTTCTAATCTGTGAAAGGAAGATGATTACAAATTTTCAAGTCTATAGGTCTAATAGTTCTTGAAATATAGTGATGAGTGAGTGAGTCACCTTTCTCCTTTATATATATATATATATATACTATTAAATTATTCTGCATTTAGAACGTATTTAAACAACATTTTTAAAATGATCTATGTTATACAAAGATCAATATTTGAAATTCATAAATACCCTTTGGAAATAGTACACGAGTTACCACTTTAATTTACGTATTAATATTTTTTATGTGTTTCCTTTACGTATATTTCTAGATTGTTTTCGGAATGATAGTACAAAATTGATGTAAAAAGAATACTGTCATCAAGAGATGACTACGCAAAATGGGAATTAAATTTAATTTTTCTTAAGCCAATTGTTATTAGGCTTAAATTTATAATTTTGAGCATCTTGAATCGCCGAAATGCTTTTATTATTGTGGTTAAACAAAATTAATATACATTGCTTGGCATATATGTTCCCTACCATTCTCCATAGTTCATTCTCAGACTGAAGCTCCGACAGATCAAATAGATGACAAATTATGTCTCAGATACGCGCGATCATTCAGAGATTTGAAGATATTGTAGGTTAAGGCAGTAATTGAACTCACATGATACAAGGTCTCTGATTGAAGCTTGGACAGAGCAAATAAAAGACGACTAATTATCTCCCTAATACTCTGGATCGTTGAGAGATTAAAATATATTGTTGGCCAAGGAAGCAATTGGATATGATACAAGGCTTGTCTGCTGATAAATATCGTGTGTGATCCCATGATGACCTGGTCTAAAATATAGTTTCACAGACGTTGAATGTAAAGCAAAACAACTGCACCTCATCAACGTATCGTCATGCCGCCAATATACCTCTGATGTGTATCAAAGTTAACTTGATATCGTGTTTGATAACACTCAAAACCATTGCCGTGATATGTCATTCAACAATATTGTGGATTGGGTGTATTTTCCTCACGCCCTATGGTATATCTGGGTGGACTTGATGCTTCACGATGTTTCACATTACGTACTTGCATCTATCAGTTCTAAATTCGAGAAACAGTGGACGCATTTACAATAATTTTAGGAATGATATGATAGTATGACCAATCATCTATACATAAGCTTATAATTTGACTACTCGTAAAATCATCCATTTGTCAGGTCTAGGGTATCATCAACCACGGAGGCTTTTGAAACGTAGAACTTCTCCAAGTTCTAGATTACTTAGTCGGCAGAAATTATTGTGACTGTTGTTTATTCGCTATTTTCTTCTATTTTATCCCGTGCTATAGCCACAGGACCACCTTGCGTTTAAGATCATCTACATCAGTGCTCCACAACCTTTTTATCTCCGCGAACCGGTCAACGTTTGTTAATTTTATCGTGTCCCACTGAGGAGAAGGATGTTGATTGTTTATATTTTAGACTGTTTTGATTTAATAATTTTAATTTAATTGTATTTAATCGTGACTTCTGAATAAAACATAGCTATACCAAAAAATGAATATAAAGTGATTTAACAAGGAATATTTTCATAAAAAGTATCCCAAACCTAAGAAAATATACCACAGTAAATAAAAGAGAAATAATTTAAGGTTTCTTGTGCGGAGCGGGGGTTGCGGAGCTCTGATCTACATAGCTTGTTTAGCTGCATATTGATATGACTGGATCTTCCTGATAAAACACTTTCTGAGTTGGGTATAGTGTATTTTTAAGTAATTTGAAGTTAATACGGCATTCACTGATAGCCTTGAAGTGATGATGTACGCAATAAAAATAAAGAATTTCAATATTGGTGAAGAATTTCTTCAGAATATAAGGAATATTTTAAAAAGCATTTAAATATTCAAGTTTCAACCATTATCAATTTTTATGTGTTTTCATATTTCCAGAAGAAACATTATACTATTAAGAGAAACTAAAAACAGCTAAAAATATGAATATAAAATAATATTTATGCGGGTGCATATTAAGAACATATTGGACACCATAAAGTAAAAGAACATGTTGGTTATTTATATCGCAGTTAAAAATATTGCTCTACCGAGGGCAACAAAATATCGGAGGCCTTATTTATCTCTTCACATAGATAACTCTTTCATGATGGATAACCTTAAATTGAGAAGACCAAATAGAAAAAACGATTAATGCCTTTGGGCTTCCAATGTCCAATAAAAATAAATGTGTGAAACTATGATTTCCGGGCAAATCCGGGCTGTAAATTGGCTGTAATGTTTCTGGAGATATGTACTTGCCATATTTCGTTCCTGTCAAAGGGTTACTCCTTTGATTATATCCAAAGGGTGAAAAAATTGATGCCCACATTTATTCAGTGCTATTTAAGTGTCCTTTATTTTCTATGCATTGTCAATTTTTCACACTGAAGCTATCATTCAGAAGCTCCAAGAAAAATACTTACTTAAATTGGATCCTTCTACGTAATGCAATGTGCTGTATTTGGAACAGATACCTTTAGCGAGAAAGCATCTGAGTTTAATTAATTGTTACTAATATATTTAAAGATTTGATACTCGTATGATGTTTTTGAATACAAAAACAGTTGCTAATCATACATTTATCAAGTGTGATGTAAAATTAAATGTGTATAGTCAATTAATATCTTGCGTTTATATCGCTGAAAGAATGCAATCGATGCAATTTTTTTTCAAATTAAAATATTGTTTACTTTTAAAATTAGTATTATACAATTTATTATACTTTTTATCAGCATTATTATACAGTGTGAAAGTTGGTACATTATCGGTATTTAAAAAAGGTTTAATAAACTAAAAGAAGTAGCCAAATACTTTATATACACTATTGTTTAAATTTTATGCTTAATTTTTCATGCAGTTCTTGTCTCCTTTTTAAGGAATCATTATTTTTTAAGAAAATTAAAAATACCTAATTTTCAAAGGATTTTATCTAGACGCATTTATTGATAATATATTTTAAGCACTAAGCAAACTAAAGATATTTATAAAAATTATTTTGGATAAAAATACTTTTTCCGATTTATTATTGTTTCCAATTACGAAGTAGTTTTTGCATAGAAAATGCAATGTTTAGGTTTTTAAAGACATTATTGTGATTGTTTCATACAATTATATATCTGCATTTGCTTATATATATTTTATGTATTTCATTTGTTTTCAGTAAATTTAATTTTAGAATAAAATGTCAGTTTTTGTGAAAATAATATTAGAATTAACCTTATATATTTATAAAACGAAGATTAAATATAATAGGTTAGAGAAAAACTTTATTGTTTTATTTGTCATAAAATATTTGTGTCTATAAACTTAGATAATAAATGTTTAATACATTTCTCTTTATCTCTCTGTTGCCAAACTCTCAAGCAATAATAAAATATAATAGGTTCATTCCCCTCTCAGTAAGAAATTTTGAGTCATTCAATATGTTTTCGTGAAGGGTTTATTATTTCTTTTCCAATCATACAAATGCTCATCTGGAAAACTTTCTATTAATTCTAAAAATAGATAACTTTATTTTTAGATTTTTATTTCTACTTTTTAAAACTCTTTTCAATTACAATCTTGAGACTTTGACAGTAGTTACAAAAATGATGTCTCTTATTGATGGAGGGGATACAAACTCGCTTGTCTGTTCTAAAATTGATAAGTATGGAAGGAATTCTTTTTTTGAGATTTTAAACTCCGAAAACTCACCCAAATTTCTATTGGAAAACAAAATATAATCCCTTAGAATAAAAAATTGCTTATTGGTCTTAAGTGTACATATAAAATGGAATTTATGTATTGGATACGCTGAAATAAATCTGAATCATTAAGAAGATCATAAAGTTCTCGGTATTACTGCAAAATTAATAATAAGAAATTCTTTAAGGTATTAATCGGTAGTATATAAGAATGTCACTATAAAAAAAGAGCTATGAATTGAATAAAGGTTTTTGAAGTGAAAACTTCTAAGCCACGTTGGGCACTTTTTGGTTGGAGGAAATCTTATGGGTTCGCATCACCGACATGTTCATGTGTTATGTTAAACAATTAGATGAACCAATAATGGTAAACTGTGCATCAAATCCTCAAAATATTCTTCCACGTGATTACTGATGACAATGAAATGAAATTACTGATGACAATGATGCAAACAATTAAAATAATGTAAAAATCAAGTACATTGAAATATAAGGTATCCGGCTGTGTTCGAAACCGTGATTTTGCAAAAGCGTTAAAACGAATTTTTTTTAATATTTAGTGTCACTTAGGTTAGAATACACGTATGAAATTGTTTTAATCATATTGTTACAGTAAAAAGTTTATTCAATGCAATTTTTCGGCAAAAAATGAATTTAGAATTATTTATTTTCAAAACAGTCTCCTTTTATAGAAAATGCTTCTATAATAATTATATTTTGCTTATATATAGCTCAGGTCTCTGTACAGTGTCTGGTTTAAGAAAATTGAAATATTTAGCTTAGAAGTGGATTTATTCATAATTTAATACATCCGAGTGGAGAATTTTTAACAAAAAACACCGATAATTATTTCAATTGGTAGTAACTCTGAAAATAATGTTAATTTCTATAAAATCCTAGTACAAGCTCTCTGGAGAAGTCTTAGCCATGTATATGCAAAATATTATTTTTACTGAGGCATTTTTCATAAAAGGAGAACATTTTGAAAATAAACAATTCCAAGTTCATTTTTTGCCAAAATATTGCATTTAAATAATTTTTATTGTAATAATATTTTTAAACCAATTTTATACGTGTATTCTGATCTAAAAAACACTAAATATTAAAAAAAGATTCGTTTGTACGCTTTTACAAAACTACAATTCCGAACGTAGCCGGATACCTTAAGTAAATATAAATACTATCCATAAATAATATGATTGTATATTAATTGTTATTTCAATTGAATTGTATTTATATTTTGTCATGATCTTGTACAGAGCCCGTAATATATTTGAATAATAAAAAAAACCATATAAACATGCATATAATTGTTGCTCGGTGTATCAATAGATGTGAAAACCGGAGATTGATGTTGATAATTTTAATTCAAACATAATGAAATTTCAAAGTTTAATACTAAAAGTTCTAAGTTTTCACTTCTATTGGCAGTCTCTATAACTGCCAATTTTTTTTTCTTCTTTTGTCTTTTTGGAATTTATCGAGAATTGAGTTATATTTTAGAAATGTGAACAAAAAAAAGTTATAGAGCAAATTAGAATTTGATTAAACCTTCATTATAGCAGAAATAATGGAGTATAAACGCGATTTCTTAGGCACTATATTCAAAATATTATGTAATATGCTTGTAGTTAATACAGCGTTTCTCAAACTGTTGGGCACACCCCCTTAGGAGGGCATGATAATGGCACCAGGGGGGGGCGAGTATATCGAAAAGTAAAAAATAAAAGATAATTTTAAAAAAGCTACTTACTGCTAGGAAACAAAACAAAAATACATTCTGATATAATAAAATATAAAATAATACATATTTGCATTGATATAATATACTTATAAATGTATCAGTACCGTACAATGTATTTAATTATTAATTCATCAATCCTAAATTAATTACTATTGACCCCATGGGCTTGTCATATATAAAATTTAATACCTATATTGATAATTTGTACTGTTTATAATTAAAGTCGTATTGAAGTTTTAGCGTCGAAGTACATTATTATTGCATTCAATACATTTTTATTGTATGGAGGGGGGCGCGATGAAATTTATGATTGAAAACTGAATCGCAAATATTGAAAGTTTGAGAAGCACTGGGTTAATGATAAAATGCTCGTTATTTAAAATGAATGTAACAAGAAAATTTTTTAATGTTTTATTTAATCAATAATAGTGCTGCACTATATGTACACTAATTTCGTGAAATCTTATAAATAATTACACAAATATGTTTATACGCGTCGTATATGAATGGGCCACGTATAAATCTCTCATAACACATTTGTATTGAATTATACACTCACATTACAAGGGTTTCAGCAATAATTTTATTTTGAAAGGAAATGCAATTTTTGTGTTTTCATTTTCTTTTTACCCTGAAGTATTACTCCATCGCTTCACATCAATTATACAGAACACTTCGAAAAGTCCTTTTGATAAGTTTTCATTAGACTGTTTTAGTTATTTATTCCAAAAATTATCAAATATCTGATCAGAAATGTTTAAATTAATGATTTCCTTTTTTTATCAAGAAAGAAAATAATTTTTACTCATAGGTAATTAATTACTAGGAAACAATGCTCATTCTCTTGAGAACAAAAAGAAGGATTAAAATAAGAGAGTTTTTTTTATTATCTTTCCTAACATGCACATTATGTTAAAAGAAAGGGAAAAAATTAACGTCTTGGTATTCCAATCCCGAAATGTTGCTGTTTACATGCATTAACTTGACCATTTTTTTACAAGATATTTATGCTGTAAAATATTTGAAGGAAAATGCTAGCAATAACTAATGATCCACATTAAAAACAGAAAGTATACATTTTTCTAATTATTTTATATGATTGTCTTACTTTTAAAAAAAAAAAAAAAATAGCCAAATACTCATATGATTACAAAATTTTAAGTAATAGAACATTCAAAAATAAAACTAAACTTAAGACCATGTGTGATATTAAACGCTACTATTTTGTTACTAACACCATGAATTTGTTCAAACAAATATTTATGTGCGTAGATAGTATATTTCTTAACGATGTATGGAAAAATATTTTCTCTTTCATGCAACATATTTGGTTTCTTTGTACATAAAAACCTAATGCAGTACAAAATCAAAAGAAATACTGGAATGAAAAGAAAATTAACTAACTAATGTAGGAGAAAAATTCCCAAGCTAATGATCAAAAACTGTGTATACACATAAATAATGAAGAATATAGGATCTAAAAAATCTAAAAAAAAAACTTCATTCAGCTAATTTTCATTTAAACAGTTATGATAGGTGGTTTAAGGCTCTGAAGTTAAAATGTGTACACATTTAATTACAGATAACCATAGTAAAATATTTTATACTTGATTTTTTGCATGTAAATTTCAATAGTGAAAACGTTGCTCAATATATTTTTAGTTCAATCACTTTCTAATTAAATATTAATTAACAAGCTTACGATAAACTCCTATTTTTAATTTGCAATGCCATTTAGAAAAAAAAAAAACATATGTGAGAAATCTACTAATAGAAGCGTAGATAATTAACAAATCAAATTAATTATAGCAATTGGCGTTTTATGAAAAATTCTTATACATATGAATAATATGAATTATTATATGTATGCATAATAATTCTTCAAAAAAATAGATCATGTAAGAGATTATTGTGCAAAAACTCTCTCTATTAAAGTCACTTACATAATGGTTGGTATGTTTTGAGAGTTGTTTTTTGTATAACAATTGTATTTTTTGTATATCATAAAAACTGCAATCTCTAATTTATTTAAAATCTCATAAAATGCCTTAAGCGCACATTTTTATATTTTATATGTACTCGGGTAAAACTTTTATAAACTCGTGAAAAAATTATATTTTCTATATACATTATAAAGTCAAAAAGATATTCTTAATTAAAAGCATTTTATTCTCTTTTTTAACTTTTAATAAAGGAAAAAAATGTTAGTTCTATTTTTCTTTTATACGTCAAAAGCCTAAATAAATTAATTATTTTTTTTAAAAAAATAGGTTTAGAGTATGTAACAGGGTCCATGAATTCATTAATTAAGTTAAAATGTGAATTGAAACTTTCGTTCATATAAGTAAACTGTGGAATTCCTTAAGGTTATTCTTCATATACTTTAAAATAAACCAAGTTATTTTTGATTGTATGTAATTCATGCTCTTTATGAGAAAACAATTTACGATTAATAAAATTATAAAATAAACAACCGCTAAAACAACTACGTTGTCAAAGACATTACATTTTTTTATCGTAGACATACCTGGAATTTTTTTGTGCGTGCAAATAAGAAAAACGAAGAATAAATATTAATCTAGTTAAAAGCCAAGACAGTATATCTTCATTCAAGAATTGTAACGAAAGCTTAAAAATGTTTGCATTTGAATTGACCGTTAATGTGTGATAACTTAATACTAAATAGTCATGCTATAAATTAAACCTATCACGAAAGTCCTTCTAGATTAATACATTTCCCCAACAAATCAAGCAAAAAGATTCAAACATAAGACAAATCAATACACTTTCTTTCAACATATTTACGACTTTTTGTAGAACGTTTATCGCCTGAGCTGTGAAAATCCAACGGAGTCAAACCCCTGGTTAGTGTCACATATCCCCAAGGAGCATTTCCTTTTCTGATATACTTTTCAGACAAAAAATAAATGATACAATTGACCACCACAAATTGTCGTAACTTTACTTTCCATTCTATACCTCAGAGATCCTAGTGGGTACCTCTAATACAATTTTATGGTAAAAAGGCTTTGACGCGTTTACAGTCGTACAAGTACCGTAGAAGAAAAAACAAATTGAGAATAAGAATAGATAAGAAAGAAGAATAGAGACATAAAAGAAGATAAAAATAGATATAAAAATGAAAAATTGAGATACGAAAGTAAAAATTCAACAACATATACGTCTTCCAAAAAGTTTTGACTCAAGATTTATCTAGTAAAACATTTTTCAACTAGTCTTTTATAAAGGGAAAGAAACATCTATTTTCTAAAATTTCAAGACAATGTATAAGCTGTAGCTCGCTTTCTAGTATAAAAACAGCTTTTAGTAATCAAATATCCATTTATACTAGTACATTTACCCTAAATTATTTTGATAACATCAGTGGAAATTGGTATGTTTATCAGTTTACTAAAATGAACTTTATTGACTGATAAGGCGAGTTTGAGATAAACTTTGTTTGCTTCCTAATGAGCTATTTCTATTAAAGAATACCGTAGAGCGGAGGAAAATAAGTTAAGGGTTTGAGTAAGGGTTATTGCACTGAAATCTAAGAAAGTTACAGATTGAATACTATCATTACATTTCAAGAGACTCTTGGGAAGCTTCTTTTTATTCTTCAGTGTGTTCATGGCTTTCTAATTAATTAACTTTAGGATCATGTGCATCGGTTCTCTCTCAGTACAAAGCTAATTTCAATTTAATTCTTTATTTGACAAAATTATTCGAATACTTTAGGTACTATATTTTTAGCTTATGTAGAAAAAAAACAAGCCTTTCTGATCTGGAAAATCAATAAATTTAACCAATACTAAAAACAAATGGTGGCTTAAAAATAATGTCGATTATTATTATATTCACATAATATAAAAATTAAAGAATAAGGAAATTTTTTAAAAAAATCGGAATTGTAATAGATAATTATGATGAAATATTATAATTCATTAAATATAAATAGGTATAGTAAGGCATATGATAACCTTCAGTGAAAAAAATTGCCATACTCTGTAAACAAAAAAATTATCTTAAAATAATTAAGTTAATAGCTTTACTTCGTAAGAGAAATGATTATATCCAGGAGAAACACATGAAAGTCAATCTGTTTAGACCATTTAATGTTAACTTTTCTGTAAAAATGTTGAAAAACATACATAAAAGTAGAGAAACGACCTGAAGGAAAGAAAAATATACTTTTGTATCATTATAGAATGGTATAACAGTGTATAGATTAAATGTCCTATAATTATATTTCAAAAAGAAATAACAATTATCGTTGTTTTAATGGTCTATATATTTCTTTATGCCTCCCATTCCAATAACAGATTCCATTTGAACTATTTATTTAACTAACACTAGTTTTAATGACTCTCAGAATTTCTTTTAAGGTTCCGTTCTTGCTGCAAATATTAGCTTTTTTTTCAAAAAAGATTTTATAATAGCTATAAAATAATTATTTATAATACACGTCTAAAAGATGTTCTAATGCGTATGTATCTTTTGTGTCTCTTTAGTGTAAATGCTTTGTCCTTTGAGTAAAATGAATTGAAACAGTATTGTTAAGTTAATATTTCAATATAAGTGGCCTAAATAAAACTATTAGAACTTTTAGGAAAAAAAAAACTTCATTAAGGCAATTTTTTCATGTATGAATTATCCACAATATTTAAAAACAAAACATTTAATTTTTAAAAGGTATTAAACTGGGGTAATTTTGAATAAAAATTTTTTAAAACAATCTTATGAGTATCTCATTCGTTTATTAAAAAAGAGTATAACAAAGTCTTTCAGCTTATATAATTGCAACGATTCTTCGCCTTTTAAATACCATTTATTTATATTTATCCTAAGAAAATTACCTGTTGTTTAAAGAAAAATATTGTTTTAATTTGGAATTTATAAATTGTCTCTAAATATACCTTTTAAATTATTATACATAACATAAAGCAAAAGTATGTAATTCAGATATCAAATTAAAAGATAATGTAATAGTTTCTAATATTTTTGATAAAAAAGAAGAATTTAATCTCAATATTATAAAAGTTCCTCATTGGGAGAGTAATGTACATGTTTCTATATTCAGAAATATTGTTATTAATTATATGCAACGTAATAAATTTCTGGTGTCAAAAAATCAGAAATAATAAATAACTATAAACATTTTACTAAATATTGCTTAAATCAGAAATACCCAACTAATGTTATTAATAGTTATATGAATAAAGATATTCAAAATAGTAAGGATTAAAAATTCTGAGATTGATAATAGTTTATTACTATAAAATTAAATATTTCATAGTTACAGTTATCTCCATATTCTAATATATATATTTATATATGTGTGTGTGTGTGCGTGTGTGTGTGTATGTGTTATAATAGGTTCGAGTGGGAAGGCTGAAATCCTTTTTGGACGATTGTGAATATGCTTTTAAAAATGAATATTTTAGACTGTTGATGCTTTCATATTTGTTGATATTGACAAGGCAGTACTTTGCAATGTTAAATCTTATTTATTTTCCCATTAAAACATATAGCATTCCAACAGCACAACAACCATACACGAAAAACATAAGAAACTGGCAGCAGATTAACATATATTTAAGGTGAAGACAAAGAGACAAACAAAGCGAGTACAAAGAACTCTTGCTTTTTATACTGGGCAGAAAAGGTCCCGTAACTCCTTTTAACAGAAGTCACGATTGGTCAGAAACTGGCAGGTGCCAGTTTCTGATGCAATTTTACTATTCAATTACAATTAATTCAAAACCATGCAGGCAGACAAGTTAAAATAATTAAACGCATGTGCTGAAGGACTGGACCAGAGAATTAAAAAGTTGCTGAAAAGGATATTAGAGGGAATTATTACATATATATATATATATATATATATATATATATATATATATTTATATATATATATATATAATATACAATAGTATATACAAGTAGTTATAATACAAAGTATAGCTAGGCAGAAAAGTAAGAAATATTAGCCACAGTAGTAAAATAGCAAACTCTTGGCCTTAGAAACCAAGAATGGAAGTTTAAACATTATTTTGAGGCCAGCCAACCTTCACCTGTAATGTGTTTATACTACTGTGCTCTAGAGAAAAGAGGAAGTACTATATAAATGTCATTATTAGAAGATAAAATACACTAATGGTGTTATTAAATAAAAAATATAACAGAGAAAATTAATTAAAACTTGCTAACTCTTAATACAGAAATTAAAAACATTTTATAAGACACAATATTAATCTCTCTCTCTCTCTCTCTATATATATATATATATAATTTGTAACTCTCTTTTTAATTTTTATTTTTATTCTTTTTATACTTTTTTTAAGGGCTACATTTCAACCATTCAGATGCTTTGAATCTGCATTAGGGTCCAGAATCTGGCAATAACTTATTTATTGCTCATAGATTTAGAGCGGGCTCTACATTTTTGTGTGTAATTTTCATGTAAGTTACCTCTATCTTGTAATGGATTTAGATATTCCTATCCATATCTTTCAATAGGTTTTTGCTCAGTATTATTTACATAAAGAGGGAAGGTTGGCTGCCCAAAAAACATGTTCAACCCCACTTTTATATAAATTATTTTATATATCACCAATATTTATAATACTGCAGCATCCATTTTATAATTTTTAATCTCGGTTGCTCGTGCGTCCTTCATTGTGTGATTTTCCTACTCTCTATGTGTTTTTCGAATGTAGTTGATGGATGTTTATCTCTTGTTTGTAGAGAATTAGACTATATATATATATATATATATATATATATATATATATATATATACAGAGAGAGAGAGAGAGATAGAGATGGATAGATAGATAGATAGATTTCTATAAATCTATGTATATACATATGCAAAAGTAAATCAAAGTAATGGTGGACAAAATAAATATCCTACAAATCAAAAGGAGTGAATGTTCTGAATTAGAGAACTAAGGACACAAGAGACCTGTATGTGCGTCCTTTCTTTTAAAAACATAGAAAACTATGAACTCTGTACCCTCATTTACTTTTTAAAAAAAGATAACGATAAATGTTTCCTCACATTCATAGGTTTCCGATAACAGAGAATATGGACTTTCATCACATATCAGAATATCATATAGATCATTTTTATTTATTATTTTGAATTTTTTCACATTCACAAATAATAACTTCTTAGTAAGAAAACTGTTTGTCTACGAAAAGAATTATAAAAAGGATATAGGGATGCTTGCGATCCTCCACACCAATCTATTTTTCGCAATCGAAATGATTTCTTTTTTAATATATAAACTCCAAATCTGAAGAACGAGAGAAAACAGATGGTTAAATCGATATGCCTCAAAAAATCGATGTTTCATTGCTATATTTGAAGTCAGTAGTGAGCAAACAATCAGGTCTTTCTGAGGTGTAATTTTGTTGAAACTTGAGTTGATGTTATCGGGGATTGATGGGAGTTGAAGTTGATTGATACATAACTCAGTAGTGAGACAGAAAAGTATGTCAGATATTTTTTTTAAATTCATATTATTTCAAGTTGAAGAAATATGTCATATTAGACAGCAATGCTATCCTTAAATTTAATGTATTTTCTATTCTTGAACTTGTTTTATCATATTGTTTTCCATTTGGGAAAGAACATTGATGGAAATTTTGTACCCACTTTTGTGTTAGAATTATTGATATTTCCTCAACAGAAAAAAGAAGCAGTTTAACCAATGACACATTATATTTACTATGAGGACAAGATTGGAATTTTTACAGAAAAACTAAGAAAACTAATTCAAATTAAAATAAATTATGTATTTTGAAAGTTTCCTGCATTTTAAATATGCTTGCTGTTTTTTTTTATAGAAATCATACGTAAAATGCTGAGAATATATGAATTCAATACTAAAAAAAAGTATCACAATTTTAGTATTAATCATATTATCTTTTTAGGAAATAACAATTAAAGAAAGTTTATCAACTGAAATTTACGAATAAACTTCTTTGGTCGTGATGTTATTTGATTTTTTTTATTTAATATAAAGTAACCAAATATTTATAACTTGTTGCTGTTTTTCTGTAGAAACAAACAGGAGATTATTATGTTAAACATTACTATTTTTTTCGTTTCTCTTAAATATGAATATTACACTACTGGCCACCGTAAATGCAACACCAAGAAAGACAAGAGATAGCACAAGAAAATTTATTTTGTAGATAACATGTTGACCACGTATCAAAT
>BMAV01020266.1:224773-236015 GCA_019973955.1 Trichonephila inaurata madagascariensis
AAGGTGCTACCTGTGCCTGGATGGCGGCCAATGAAGCAGTTGGCTGTGCGCGTGCATTTCTTACGATGTGGCGGTCTTCTCAACGACTGTTCTGTCGAAGGCGTCCTGAGCCTGGTCTTCGTGTAAATGACATCTCTCGGATCCATTGGTCCCAACACCTCCTCACAATACAATCAGAACGGCTTAATTGACGAGCTACTCACCTAGCTCACCACCCAGCTTCCATCATGCCGATGATTATTCTCCTCCCAAACTGCGACAGCTGCTCATCCTGTCTTCGAAAAGGGTGTAATAGCATGTCTACCTATTTGCTTTGTAAACGATTCAGCACACACAAACAAGCTTTGGTTACCTGTTTTACACTCCACGCAGAATGACTTTAAACGCCCTCTACCAGCTATAGGTAATGTGCAATCACGCTGCATTTCTAATTATTTGCATATCTCCCCGACATGTACCTTCATGCCAAGTTTCGTTACGATCCCGCAATTATTTCTTGGTGCGCTAATTTTTTTATCCATGAGTATATATGTATATACATATATATATATACTTTTACTTCATACACATGTTATCTGATCAGCATATATTTTCCACTCACTTTTAACTAAAGTGTCATATTTTCATCAAATTAATATCCAGATCTATATCAAAGTTTAGGTCAATATTGCCTCAGGTGAATTGATACATATCTCTAGTCCCAGATTCGTATGATTAATAAGTAAATAAATTAAATGGTCTGGCTGCAAGTGTTTGTAGTCATTCAATATTCATGATTAGTCATCATGCTTGAACTGTCAATATTTATTCCAAATTAACAAGTATGCTGAAATGTCGGCGAAACCTCAGAATAGGTGACATTAATACATTTATTGTCACTTGTTAGTTTTAAAATCAAGTTTACTGGTGGTTTGCTGTAAGTATAATAGTATTTCCTATATACTAAAATATATCCTTTTATCTAAAGTATATAATTCATAATGTATATTTTGTATCCTAAACCATAAACACATTGATTTAAATAAACAGATGTTCAAGTATCGGAAATAAAAATGGAAAGAGAATAACGCGTGACATACTTACATTTGTTTTTTTCATGATATTTATTTTGTTCTAAGATTTAAGCCGAAAAATGTAGAAAATTCTATTTTTCTGACTAATATTAGATTTCGAAAATAATGTTGATACCAAGAAACGTTCCTGAGAAAAGACAATCAAAATGAAAATGCATTTTGTAGCTGCTTGATTTGGTAATTTTTTTTTGGATATTTCTCTCAAAGAGAAAATGCAGTAAATTTAATCAAAGCAAAAAATAAGCAGAATTTTAAAAATACTTTACTTTCAGAACTTGGCTTTAGTGACGTTTATAGTAATCCTATTTCACACACACATACATACACAAATTAATTGATAACCATGGAGACAGTCCATTTGTTTTAGAAATTGATTAAATTTGACCGAGGACAAGTAATTTATGCATCTTAAAGAATAAATTGTTCACATTTTGAAATTCAAATGCCTCAAAAACTGTTTTTTATTACACAAATTTTCACCTTGCAATTTTGAAAAATAAATGGTTAGTACTTTAAGAACTGGTATCTAATATTCAAATTTTAAGTTAAAAGCTTTAAATATTTCCAATGAGTGTATGTATAAACAAAATCATATCAGGTATTCTTTTAAATAGCTTTCCAAGCAACAAATAAAGTATAATATTTTGTTCGTATTTATTAACGCTTCATCAATGATAATATTCAACTATAAGTAATATTTCGATTTAAAATTATTCAGTCTGTGCATTTCGTTCAATTCCAACATTTTTGTGAGATAACAGTATGATTCAATTCCAACATTCAGTGTATATTGCTACATATTTCTCCTTGTCCTTTGTGACCACTTTATGATAGCATCTTTATCGGTGTATTACTCTCAAAGCTCTTTCAACATAACTTTACTACATTCTGTCTTCGATTGTAGCTCTTTTGTCAATTTCTGCTCTTTCTGAAGCCGGATAACCGTATTTCGGCCACCAATAACATATCTTCACCACATCCTCTTTAGTTTCCATATCGAAATAGTATCTGCGATAAAGCTGATGAAATATCACTTTCGGATAAATATAGCAGAAACGAAAAAACTAAGGAAACGAGGGGAAGCTGATAAAATGCAAGATCATATTCAAGAGGGGAAAAAACTACTTTCTTGAAATATCATATAAAATATTCATTTATTTACCCTAGCTTCGTTCTAATCGATTGCATTCTAATGCACAATCCTAACTCTATGAGCACACAGTTCTTCATCGTATAATTCAATTACATCCTAACTCTATTGCATCAAACCTTTGAAGTCATAATGTCTGTTTAAGACAGAAAAATTTAATTTCTTACCAAAAAAGTTTGCTTCGACATTTTATTTCAGTACTAAATACTAAGACTTTTTGCTGGCTTTCTAAAATTAATATTAAAATCAAATATTGGTATGAAAATGTATCCATGGACTTTTTTTACCCAACTACAAAGAGGTTTATTGTATATATAGTATAGTAAAATAAAATAAAATAACAAGAGATAAATTGCACTTGAAAGAAAGAATATTAAATTGCAAAAGAATATTATCCCGTTCAGGATCATGATCACATATATGCGATCATGCATTTCTCCCTCCATGGCCAACGGTATCATATATGTGATTGAGCTTTCCCTCCTCATAAGCCCATGATCACACCGGTGTGATCAGAGTTAGAAACGTGCCCTACATGGCAGTTAAAAACCACTTTTATTTAATGTTTTTTAAAACTTTGAACTTCAATATGCGCTTTCAGCTCCATGTTTTTTTTTTAATTAGATCCGAGATATTCATGAGTATAAACAACTCCACATGTTTATTTTTCGAGAGAATCGGACATTTAGAGGTTCGTGATGTATAGCTTTATGGATTTCTGCTTATATTTTGAATAATTTGGTTTAGTTTTCTAATATTTTCTATATTCGTATTTAAATGTATGGGATTTTTGTCATTTTTTTTGAAAGCGTGTGTAATTTTTTTTTTATTAAAATGAAAACATTTTCTTTAAAATTCGCAATTGTTTTTTTAAATATAGCGAAAATTTTTGTACTTCATGTTCAAATATTATGAATGATTGTAAATTGTAAGTTTCAGCGTATTTTCTTGCATTTAAAACTTTATATGAATTTTTAAAGGAAATTACATATATATATATATAACAGGGAAATTTAACCGGCCCCGTGCGTGCGTATTCTCTTTGAACGTACGGGCCTGGGGAAGCACTACTTTCTCCTTCCGCTGGTCCTGAAGGGGTTATACTATAATTGGATGAAAACAGACAAAACAAGAAACAGAGGTATAGAGCTATTGGAATTGAAGTTACCAAAAGAAACTTTATACTAAAATTGAGTCCTTTTATGATTTCGAAAGTTGTCGCTGAAATAGGCTGGTGAATTTAGGGTTAAGCAATACTTTATGGATCCACCCTCCCCGTACAGCAGAAATATATATATGTGTGTGTGTGTTTCATAAAAATATTATAATATATTTGGTTGAAGTTTTCAGGAGGGAAACAAATGTGTTTAAGCTATACAGCATTATTACAAGATATAATTGTGGAGGATATCAGATAAAAAAAATTTGGCCAAATGATATCTTTACTTGTATTAAAATAATGAGGAAAATAATTGATTTTCTTATGTGAATGTTTAAGAATAGGAGATTACACTGAAGATGAAGACGAGATGTTTTTGTATTAATGTATGAACTGTTATAAATTCTAATATATTGTGTGATTAAAGAACTTCTATTACAATAGAAAAGTTTTCTATTGTAATGCACGTTTTATTATAAAGCTCTGTGATTGCAATTTTGAGGTGACATTTCAATGCTAAATGAATCGTTCATATACAGGGATTACAATAATGTTTATTATATACTCAAATCTAAATATACATCCAATATCATCATCAACTTATATATATGCTATTATACACCCATTATCATCATAAAGGAGGGATTTAATTCTAGTTAAATATTTTTTTAAATAAATTAATGCAATAGATTTCGCAAAAAAATCGTTGAATATCATTTTGAATAAAATTTATATATGCTATATATTGCAAACTTAAAATACAATTTTAGCATGCAAATAATTTCAATGGCTCTATAAATAAAAACAAAGTACTATAAATTGTTAAAAACGAATTTGTTTCAAATTTCCTTAAAACAGTTTTATTTCATAAACGTGAAAATGTAAATCTACAAAATAACTTAATTTTTATATAAATAAGAGGAGAAAAAAACTACTATGTTGATTTCGGAATGTAGAAAATATATATTACAGTAATGAATGAAAGAAGAATAAGACAATTTTTATTAATTTTAAAAAATAGCACACAATCTATATATTCATATATTTGAATTGATAAAAAATATTTTAATCTAAATAAAGATCAAAGATCGTAGTTATAGTTAGGCTAAATATAGAATAATCCCGTTTCAATTCTGTGATAAAAAAACCCATCAAAACTATTCTCCAGATTGCAAAAAGTTTTTTTTTTTTTAAATATAAAGGTTAATAACTTGGCAGACACATTTTATTGATTAAAAAAAAATCATGTCTAAATATAATTCATTCTTAAAGAAATTACTTAAGTTCTTTAACAGACACTGCATGACAATTCTGTCTTTCTGTATATAGTATATTCAATTCCGAGACAGATTTCAAAAGTTTAACCCTACTAAGGATAATGACCTCCGGAAAAGTCACTGTATTCCCAAAGATTTGTCAATGTGAATAAACCTAAAAGTAAAATTTTAATCCAGTAGAAAGGGCAGGGCACTGATTACGACATAATAATCTTCTGAAGCGAGTGATTGGTTTGCCGCGACTTTGATATAAATCCGCAGGACAAAAGTCTGAACTTATATATAGATTGTTAATCTCATTAATTGTTCGTTACCAAAAAGTAAAAGTCTACCCTCGTCTTATGCCACTGAAGATTACATCTCACTTTTAATTTGTGAAATAATATTTCTTTTTTTTTATATTGATTCCACGTGAAATTTGAAATATTAGTGAAAAGAAGTTTGACAGGGAACAAATAAGCTCTTTTAGATTTCATAAGCTCGTTTTTGCCGCATGGATTTTTTTTTCTAATTTAAGAAAAACCACTGCGAAATCTTTAAGCTAATGATTGGAACGTCAAAATAAAAATCCTCTATAATCGCCTGTAAAAAAAATAATATGATTATTTTTATATTTTGAGAGCGGGGACGAATTCTGTCTGTGTAAAAGAAGAAAAGCTTAGTCAGTAACTTAAGAATTTAAAAAATGTATCTCGTACTGCTTTTTATTTTTTTACAAATAATAAAAGAGGAATTTTAGTGAAAAAAATGGCCAAAATGAACTTAAATAATGTAGTGTTTCTTAATGAAGATAACGTTTAATGAAGAAAAAAATCATAAACTATTATCTGTAAGTGTTAACACCATGTAAAGCTTAATGTTTCATAATTAAAAGTAAATATGTTCTTAATAAATTGATTTCTGTCATCAGAACATAAAATAATCTTAATGTGAAGGATAACTTGCTAGTATAAGGAACATTACTTTAACAATTATGTGAAAAATCTCCACATAATTTCTCCATTTCAACGAAGTCAATATAAATTTACATAAGATTAAACATTTTACTTCATGCTGTTTCGTGATTAGTCATACCATTAATTTTCATACTGTTTTGCTCTAAGTAGCTTATATAATATTTATCATTTTTTCTGAAGCTTCCTAAATAAGTAATTTGGTTGTCTTATTGGAAGAGGGGATGTGTTGTTCAATTCCTACTATTAGTTCACACTTTCCCTATAATATATATATATATATATATGTATCGCTAAAATTTTCTATCTTTAATAAAATACTTTTTACTCATCCACTCAAGTCCAAACACATTTATTTAAACTTGTAATGGATGACACTTGACGAAATAAAGTTTTTTTCAAGTTTTCATTCATTAATTTAATTTAATTAATTATAGTTTAAGCGATATATTTCAGTCGATATTATTCCTCTAGATGGCAGTACCATTGAATAAAACAACTTTTGTTAAATTTGTGATGAAGATTTAACTTAACCTGATTAATCATATGCTAGTTAGATGTCAGCATTTCTTTTACACTTGTTTTAAGATAAATTCTTACCTATTATATTCAATTTTTATTAAAAAATGTAATTACAAATTTAATGTGGTTAAAAAGCTTTTAATGTAAATCTGTAAGGTGTTTGCCACTTAATATTGTGTGATATCGTCATATGTATATACATATCTATATTAATTGTAATTATTTAATAAATAGTAACTAAAATAGAATTTTTCTTTGTTGACCTAAATAGGAATTGACTAATTTTTTTTTTATATATATATATTATTGCTTATAAAATGGTTCTATTTAAACAGTGATAATCGGCAGTAACGAAACATACTGAATGAAACATATTTATCCTACTACCTCTCTACGCTCTCATAGTACAGTTAAGTTCTGCTTCCAAATTATATAGAAAGGTATTTTTTAAATTTCTTGACTGTTTCAAAAGGGGCTGTGTATTTTTGTTTTTAATTTTTTATTGGAATAGATAAAAACTAATTGAAATGTAATAAAAAAAAATATAATCAAACGTTTTACTCAGTTCCATTTAAATGTTTTAGTAAGATTTCAAACAAATAATTTCTCAAACAGAGTATTTAAGTGGTTTTGTTTATATAGGAATAGTTATTTCTTATCGGATGTATATTAAAGAAAAACAAGGGGTAAAAAAGGAAAAATTGACTAATATATTGAACATTCTATACACACAATAATTGATGTCTTCCAAAAATGTCTTTAGCTTCATGTGGTAATCAAATGTAATCTACGAAGAACTAACTTAAAAAATCATATGAGGAATTTAGCTACCCTTTTTCGAAGGAAAAATTTCTATAGATACACAGAAATTGAGCGGAAAAGATTTGGTCAATGTAACTAAAAGAACAACTGTTGATGTTTTCTCAAAATAGAAAAGCTACTGTACTTTTTTTCTTCCTATTTTATCACTAATGAAGAATCTAAGAAAAGCATCGTGTCAGCACTGAATTGGTATATCGCGTGTCGAGCCACAATTAATGAATAGACACGGTTAACCAAAGTTCATAATCTTAAGTCGTTTGAAAAATGGATGAGCTTTTTTATGGACCTCGTGGGGCGAAAGAATCATTAATGAAGTTTCTCTGACAATATTAAAAAAATAGATAAATGAATAATTCTACCCAAATGGCTTTATTTTAGCCTTGAAAAAGAAAATAATGTTCTATATTATTTTATGTGGACCGTAATCGAAGGAGTTGTGCTTAAAAATAATGCGAGCCTCATTTGTTTCCCATTTTCAATGAAGGTTTAATCTTATCTTAAGGTGTAGTTACTTTATAAGAATGTTGCTGATGTTGTAAACAGTATATAAATTAAATATATATATACAAAAATTGTTATGATAGCAAATGTAAAACTTAACCTATAATAACAATGTTAATGATTTATTTTATGAAATGTAATGTGTACTCAAATTTAAAGGTTTATTGTATATATTCCACATTTTTAATGAAATATTTGTTTTCTTATAATTTAAAATTCAAAGTTAATTATCAAAGTTAAAAATATAATTTTAGGAGAATTGTTTTTTACTGTAGTTTCCATACTAGACAGTTTAAATTAAATTAAAAATTTTTTGCTTCCTTTAATTGATCCTTTATTTTTTTTACTTGATTTTTTCATAAAAAAATTGCAAATCACTAACTGAGAAAATGGTGCTGTGTTTACTGTTCACTTTTGAGAAGCGAGTTCTTATTTACAAACCCACACACGAGTACAAATTAAAATGCTGGTTTAATATTCGTTAAGAAATTTGATAAAACAAGCAAAACCAACTACACAAATTTCAGTTTCAGCTTCTAGTAATAAAAAGGTAATTTTGCTTATAAACATTATCATTTCAAATTAAAGCTTTGTCTGTTTTTAATCTGATTTAAATGTGTTGATATTATCTTAAAAATATACCCTAAATCTGAAAAATTTTATAATAATATAAATTAATTGTTTATTTTTTTTAAAAAAAATACAAGTATTTCACGAAATAAGCTACTTTAAAATTATTCAGCTACTTTTGCAATAATTAAGCCTCCTTTTTCAATTTATTTTTCACGTTTTTTGTGATCAAATTCCCCATTTTCAAATATAGCATTTTCCTTCTTTATCAAAAGTTTCCTGAAGTATCTGAAGTTTTGTTTCTATTTATATATATATATATATATTTGTGTGTAATAAAAACATATGTTTTAAAAATATCTTTTTTTATTTTAATTCTTTTATTGCTAAAGTAAATTAATTTCAAATGTGACACACAAGGTTGTTACCATTTTACATTAATATATATCATAACAATTCAATTTTAGTTTGATATGACTGTAAAAACCCAAAAGTGTTTTGCTTTTAAAATTGATAGAGTTATTGAATTTTATATCCACTTATCACTATACAGTTTTCATGCATATGTTTTTCATTAAAAATGATAGTAAGTATTCATCAGTTTTCTTATAATTACTGTAAGAATAATTTACTTTACTTTTACTTTGAGAACGAAATATCTAACCTTCTCATGTTATTCCACTCATCTCCAATTAGAAACTTTTCGCCATACAAAAAACTTTTCGCATTTTCGTGAGTAAAAATAGCATTGAAAATAAAGCATTAAAATAAAAAGTTTCGTTTACTTTCTAGAAATCTGAAAACAAAAAATTAAGTTCTTCAAGTTTACAATATTAACATAAAAAATATCTTAAGCAAAAAGAATTATTATTAGAAGTTTTATTCATATGAAATTAAGTAAACATAAAAAAAACCGTTTTAAGGAACTAGTTAACTATGCTTATTAAATCTAAGTTTTTTTTTTTTTTTGAGACTTTAGGTAGATTTCTTGTGTACCGACAAGTGTAACACAAGGTTTACAAACGTAAGTCGATACTCAATCAATAGTGGTAGGAAGCTTCAAGTAGAAGGATACAGGTACAAATGGGAATCAAAAGAAAAAAGAAACAAAAATGGATGAAAATACAATAAATACAGAATAAAATACAAGATTGCTCACATGCAAATGGAGACATTCAGTAATTAAAATTATACGAAGGGGAATATTTGGAAACATGTTCATAATAAGATTTTCGAAATACAAATACATAAAGCATATATATACACATATACATATATAGATACATTCACACACACACACACACATATATATATATATAGCAATAAATAAATTAAAAAGAAGACTAATAAATCCTTAAACATCTTCAGATCAAACATTTACTGTACTTATATGTATATATATATACATATAAGTACAGTAAATGTTAGCAAACACACATAATTTACAATCTAAATAATACGGAGAAAATGCTATTAATGTATGCACAAAACCATGTAAAAGATCATTTGCTTTGAACAAAGGCAGAGAAAGGAGGAGGCCACACTATATTGTTCTCTTGTAGGCAATTCGTGAGTGTACGTTTTTCTAGAACTAAGTTTGTTTACTAATTTATTTAAGTGACAGGTCAAGAATTTTGAAAATATCACGAATGATAATAATATTATTCATTCGTAAATTTAAAAAAACAACAGCTATACAATCTACAGAGTCGTGTGGTTTGAAATATTTATCTTAAAATACTCATGAAAAGAATCACATTTTAATGCTTATAGTAAAGTTTTATCTCAACAATAAACACTACCTTATCATGTTTAGATGAAAGTTTCGAAACTTCTTTTTTACCTAAAATTGTAAGCAATTGGAACTCGTTCAACCATTTGGTTTGGGCGGATTCTTCATTTTTCATTTATATAATATGACAAATGGGTGCTCCCTCATAGAAATCCAGCTTCATTACTCACGTTGACTCGGCGAAAATCAATTTATTTTTGCTATAGATGTAACGGATAGATTGTCAGGTATAAGAATTCTTTTGAGGGGCGCATAACAGTTTTTTTATGGTGACGTTTATAAAATAGCTTTAAACTGTTCAAAGTGACTAATGCTATGTGCATACTTCAAGTTACGTGAAAAAATGCATTACTTATTTTGTCATTTAATGTGACAAAATTGATAAACGGTTAAGACCTATGCGATTGATGGCAGTAAAACCAATATTTATTCTAGAATACTTATTGTTGGATGATAGAATGCTAAGACATGAGACTGTCAGTTTTACGTTGTTAATTTTAAATTTAAATTTAAATAAGAGAGAATTAAAATAATTTTCTTAGATTTACTAAAACACACCCTCTGATAGTTAAATCATCAACCCCTGAAAAATATCCTAAAATATTTGTGTGAACACTAAAAATGTTTATTCACTAAATTTTCAAAATATTCAAAGTATATAATAGAGTTTAGTAAATTTAAAATAATTATTAATAATTATAATTTTAAATATAATAATAATTTTGAAGAAAGAAAAAGGAAACTTTTACTTATTTGATTTTCGATTCCTGTGAAATCGAGAAACACATATACTAATGACGCCGATTCGTAAAAATTTTCATTACATCATCACAACATTTTACACTCAGTAGACTTTTTTGGATGATTTTGATAAAAATAAACTTTTTTTTTATCATATACGAATAGTTGAATGAAGGCATCGCGCACAAGAAAGGAATTTTCCCGCCTCAAGGGGATTCCCCATTTTAGCTGAGCGGAAAACATATTTTTGTGGTTGCCGATTCACACTTTTTTTCCCATTTTATTTTTAAAATGTTTCACTTTTTAATTCTCAATCATTTTCTTTTCTTTCCGAACATCTCTTCATGGCAATCTTGCCATCTTCTTGTAAGGGTAGCAGATGGTGTTTGATTTTGAATTGTTGGCATATCGGATTTCAGGAAAACATCTTGAGAATTACGATTCAACTAATTTATTTCACACACAAAAATTGCGTAAAATGACATCCACATTGGTATTTCACAGTTATTAACAAAACAGGGAATGGACGGTACGACAAAGACAAGAAGATACGCTGCAGCTAGTGACACATATTGAAAACAAATAGAGAGCAGAACAAAGAGCTCTCGATTTCTGTAATGGGTGGTGAAGGTCACTTGACTTTTTTTTAACAAAAGCTATGATTTGTCAGAAACTAGAGCCC
>BMAV01020266.1:258194-276264 GCA_019973955.1 Trichonephila inaurata madagascariensis
AAATCAATAAAAAAATATTCTTTAACAAGACATAAATAAATATATGTAAATTGCTTACACGATACGTTTTCTTAAATTTCATTTAAAAATTAGAAACTTAAATACAAAAAAAAAAGATTTATTTATAGTTTGAGGAACTAAAGTGTAATAGTTGAAACTTTAAACGTAATAAGTTATTAAATTTAAATATTTCTGTTGAAAATATTAATCTCTATCTGAAAACCATACTTAAATTAATCCTACTATAAAATAAAGGAAATTTGTGATGATAATGCGAAAAAAGCATATTTTAAATGTTTTAAAGGTAAATTCATTAAAAATCAATGACCAATCTATCAAAGGACATAAATTAAATAAATATACAAATCAATAATGACTACTGGGAGTATCTTTTGAGCGCATGTGGTCATTTTAAATTAAAATTAGATAAATATTGACAATTAGCGTAGCAGAATTTATACAGTAAATTATGATAATATTAACACATAAGATTCATTTGCAGAAATGATTTTGATTATTGTAAAGTTATTTAGTATATATATACATTAAATACAATAATGATAATGTAAGCAATCATGAGAAATATATAAAGTTTTGAATGCGTAAATCAGAATGTTTTCAGAAAGGGTGAATATACGTATTAAATCTTTAATACCGATATTATATTAATCATTATGGTTACCTTAAATATCCTTACAATGTATTAAATATTGACAATCTAACACTCACTAAACAATGATCTTATTTTCTTAAAAAATTGAGATTATATAATAACCTTAGAATTATATATTTTTCATATTATGCAACACAAAAGAAAAAGAATGTGATTAAAATTGATTAGTTCAATCAAATGTCTTTTTATACAGAAAATTATGAATTGGTTCATTCAAAATTACTTTTATATTGAAATACTACGAAAGAAATTTTTAAACTATTTCCTATTATTACCTAGAGATTGATAGTTTTCTCGAATATTGATGGATATTGCTCTAATTGAGAACTTTTATTATTTTTTTTACAATGGGGTTGTGCGTTTTAGAAACTTAGACTTTGCAGACAAAGCAAGTCCCCAAATGTGAGAGCCATTTCATGGTGGTGGTGGCATCGTTACCAAATGTAAGAGCTTGAGTTAATTTTTAATTCAAACTCACGTCAGATGCTAAATATTGCCATGATTTAATTTTTCCGAGAGTACCACAGCCAAATTGATACTCAAAGGATCTTTTACATGCTACATAATCATATGACATGAGAGCGTACGATTTTCGTGTCCAGAAAATCTACCGACTCCAGCAGGGGTCGAACCCACAACCTTAGTCTTACGAAGCAGGCACGCTACCTCTAAGGCACCTAAGTCAACCTAATTGAGGAAATAAAAACTGTAAACACACACGATAAGGATGTTTTAAAACGAAGCCACAATAATACGTAAGCTTTAGAAATATTTACTAAAAAAAGGCAAATGGAGTAAAACACACAAAGTACTTAAAACGTAAGAGAGAGAGAGAGGTGGCTAAAATGGTTGCAACATAATACATTTTGAAATGTGGTGGATTATTCTGCATTGAAATATATTAAAATAAACTAGAAAAAAAATATGCCATATAGTAAATAAGATATTACAATTATGTGTGATATACACTTCCTACTCATTGATTACATCCGAATAATTACATTTGCGTGCTCTAAATGTAAATTGTTTTACGTACCCGTTTCTTAGAAAATTAATGTAATCAAAGTTATTTGTACTTGACTATGCACTCTCTCGTTCATTTTTAAAAAGCGTGTGTCCCAAATTTATTTTAAATGAAAATAACGCAAATAAATCTTACACACACACATTACAGCAAATACATCAAAACAAATTATTCCCTACATTTCAACATAAAAGACTACCATCAAAGCTAAACTGCGGTTCTCAAAGTAAAGTTAAATTTATTGTCACACTTTATGGAGACGAGGAAAAGGGTAAACGAATTCAAAAATCATTAGAGAAAAGGAATTCAAGAAGAGTACAAACGCAGTTTAACTTTGTCTCTGTATTCCTCAATCTTATAATAAAATAATTATTTTAGGTGGAAAACTGAGCTTGCAAACGTTATTCACCTGATTGTCTACGCATTCAAAGAAGGTTAGATACTAAAATTTTTAACGCAATAATGCTCAGTTATAAATCATTCAATTAAAATACGTGCATTAAATGAAAGACAAAGGAGATCTTTAGCAAAAATATGTATACACTATTGCTGTTTGGAATGATAATATTAAAAGTAAATTCAGATAATTAGATTGAAAAGGCAAATTTCACTTCATACTCTTTTTAACTTGGAACACTATATATGTAGGTGTTGAATGTAGGAATGCGAAAAACGTCTCTTATACTACGTTGTGCAAAATATGCATTCAGAAAATCATTTCTTGATTTATATTCTACAAAAGACTAACTTTAATTATACCTTGCTTTCATTTTATGAAAATAATTAATTAATGTAGATATAATTGATATGTATTGTTCGATTATCACATAATTGGAATTTATCAAAAAAGAAGAGATTTAAATTGAGAAATTTACCTTCTTATAAGCGGTAAAAGTAGTAATTGGATACAAAAAAGACTCAAACATTCCTTATGTGGGACACTGAAAATGCAACACCAAGAAGAAGTGGACATAAAGAGAAGAAACTCGCCAAATAAAAAAAAGACAACAAAGAACAAATAGTAATGTTTATTTTAGAAGGTTATTCGTAATACAGAACGGTAGCTCAGTCAACTACAGGGACAGCATGGACTGCGGTACATGAAGCATCGAATCCAAGCATAGAGTTAATGATAGTATATGGCATCTCGGGGAATTGCAATCCATTCCCTGCCAACCATTTGCTAGAATTTGCCTTCTGAACACTACGGTGGGAAGGTAGATAAGCGACTTTCAGGTATGGCTGATTGGGACGAGATCAGGCAAAATAGTGGCTGGGAAAAGCATAAGTACTTCTTTAAAAGTACATTGAGTGACACATGCAGTGTTCGTTTTAGCAGTATTCTACTGGTAACGAGTATTAGTCAATCCCCTCCTTCATATCGTTTGATAAGTATGTGTCTGTTGTTATAAATAAGTTTGCAGTGGGCCTCATCTGAAAAAAGAACTTGTTGCCAATTGTCACGTCAGTGTCTGTGTTGGTCAGACCATTGATGCAGGAGGAATCGGTTGTTCTTCGTCAAGGAAATCTTACACAGAGGAATTTCTGTAGGTAGACTATGGTACAGTAGATATTGAAGAACCGTAGAAGATAATGGCATATCTGTAGTTGGACCTTAATATTGTACCAATGAACGAGAAAATACTGTTCAGTCCTTCACCACCAAGCGGATGAAGTGTCAATCGTCCAGTATTAGCATCGTTTGTATTTTTTCTAGCCAGTCATTTACATCAATGCACATTTTAACCCATCTTTAGAGAGCTTTTTATATACGGCTCATTTGGACGACTGGAGGATATATGTCTCTCTCTCTCTCTCTCTCACACACTGATGGGATTATTTTGCCGTTGTAATACTTAGCATATTTTAATTTATTCTGCATCTTCTGATAAACTTAGTTTAATTTGCATTGTAACTTTCTGGTGTTGAAGTTTTCTCAAACAGGGTATATATTTTCTTTAAAATCTCACTAATTCCACTGAATTTATAAAACTGTGATTCAAATTCTTTTTTTTACTCTTATTTTATAAATTTGCTGGTATTTAATGTATAACATTTTTTAACCATTTACTCTGAATGTCTTATTAGTAAAAAGATATACACAAAATTCTATTTTTTCCACTTTTCAAAGATTTAAAGAACTATAATGACAATTCGAATTTAAAATAATTATAGGAATGATACAAATAGTGACAAACGAGAAAAAAAATCTCCTTCTCTACAGAATTTATAATTTCATTTATTTTGAATGTCCAACGTATATTCCTAGAAGGAGAAAAAATAATGCTTCTATAAATTAATAAAACTTTGAAATTTTGGTAGATGTAACTAACCTCAATACTTATTGAACTATTAAAATATTTAGCTTTTACGCAAGCATTGAAATATTAGATAAATCTATACAATAAATAAATATTTAAATCGGCATTTTTTTGCCACAATAAAGGAAAAAAAAACAAAAATACTTAACAAGACACTAATTAATTCCTGATGTTGACTTAAAATAAGCTTTTTTCGGTAACGTTGCTGCTGTAAAAAAAATCAATCGTATTTGGAGGAATAAAAAGTTATCTTTCTACCTGCTTTTTTTTTAAAAAAAAAATTCAGTTGTAATTAAAAAACCGAAGAGAAAAAACATCAAAAGACAAAAATAAACAGTTTTCTGTCCCTTTTCCTCCTCCTTTTCCTGGTAAAAGTATTTTTAAGGGAAAGAGAGAGGTACACATATTTTTAAAAAGATCACTCCGTGTTTTGGCCTTTTTTATGAATGTAAAATTTTGCTGGTGTTTATCAAAATGCAATAAAATTCACATTGCTTAGAATTCATCTCATTTACTTAGTTTAAGCTTGTTTATGGCGTAAAAGTTAAATTAGACAAAAATAATTATTTTCCATTCCCATAATATTTGTTTTCTTTTTTCTTAGAATTCTCTCTAACTCACATTAAAAACATTTTTTAATGAAAATCCAAAAAGCAATTTGAGCTTTTTGATAATATTTAAGAATTGTTTACCGTTTTGAAATCATCAGTTTGTACATCATTATAAATTCTCATTCTGAGACATATTAACAAATGATAAGTATTTTTATTGAATTCATCATATATATATATGCTTTTAAACACTTATAATATTGTAGAAAAGCAATTGAACACTTTGTTTCTAGATTGAGTTTAATTTGTTTCGTCCCAAGTGAAGTAATACAACTATACACTATAACTGAAAAAGTGATAAAATAAATTATATTACATTTTGCTTTATACATCTATTTAAACTTTTTTCGATTGTCTCCGTACTGTAGTGATTATCCTAATTTTTTTTAATGCCGTTGTATTCTATGAATTAGAAAAAAATCAATAAACCAATTTCAATTTACTTTAAAATTATCAGCTATATCTTCAAGAAATATTTTCATACCCCATTAAAAAGAAAAGTTGCGGAAATACATCATTATATTAGCTACTATCTTTTTTTCTTAATACATAAAGCACTAATTTATCTTTTTTTCATAAATTCAAGCTTATTTTTTTCTTTATTATTAGAATTTATTTTATTTCAATGTTACAGTATACTCGTATATGGAATCATAAAAATAGATCCTGAATTTCTGAGTTGCTAATAAAAACGTTTTTCTTGTATCCTGAAAACGCTCCTGCTTAGATGAAAGAAAAACTGGAAAAGCGATCTGTTATTAAATTTATATGGTACAGAAATACATGGGGAATTCCTGTGTGTTGTAAGACTCTTCGTAAAACATGCAGAGCCAGCTTGCGGAAAACAGAAACTCCCTTTATGAAGGAAGTGGTATCCCTTTCATACTTCACACCGTTATTTCACGCGTGATCGGAGAAGTCACGCAAGGAGCGTGAATCGAGGATTCTGATACAAGTAATGAGCAGGGAGGACAGAATGATGAATGATATCTACTCTTTAGAGGAAATCTGGTATTTGAGGAAGTCTGTGGTAATTGAAGTAGTCCTTCCACTATTTGTGATGAACCTAGTCAAACATCTGCGAATTAAACATCATCTAGAATGAAATTTGGCATTCATAGACTTCATTTCGGTTGACACGAAGCGTTGAAAACGATTTCTGTGAGCCAAGTAATTTTAAGTATTGAATCTAGTTGTGTGTAGATTATTCAACATTCACTCTTTGACCTTTAAAACTACATGGACTTTTCTTTTGAATAGCTAAAGGAAATTTGTAAATGTAATCCAAATAGCAAAAGAGAAATTAATTAAGTAATTGAATTTTGCTTAATAAAGAAATAAATAAAATTTAAAATTTAGGAATTAATGTTGTAATCTACTATTTCGCATTCACATCACGTTTAAAATAAGTAATATTTATTGGATAGTTGTTTTTCACAAATATAAGTATTACAACACATTTTTAGCAATTTAGAAAAAAAAATGGTACGATTTACATAATTTTTTTCAGTTTATTGATTTTCATAATTTTTTGCGTTGCCTCCTATGTGTATATATGAGGTAAAACAGATTTTGTGCTCCAAATTTCATAAAAAGCTAACCATTTAATTTTTTAAGAAAAAAAACGTGAAACTTTTGAACTGATTTTAAAATTGTATTCCTCCATTACAAAAGTTGACGTATATATATATGAAATTTGAGTTATGAGTACGCGTCAAACTATGTATAACAAAAGTTTATATGTGTTTTGTGTTAACATGATTGGCATTTGCAAAATACTTCTTTTTATGAATGCTTATTGAAAATTCCTCAAAAAATGTGTAAATTCTAAATTCAATTATTTTTTTAAGAAGTAAGTATTGCTTTGACTAAAAATGCATGTCAACTTTTGTTCTATGCCCTATTAGCAACAAGTTAAAAAATGTCCAAGCATTAGGTACAATAGAAAAAAAGCCTTACCATTTTAAATGAAGATAAACTGATTATTTTATATTTTTGAGATGAGTCACTTTTTAAAGTTTTGATTTGCTATTGGGGTATGAATAAACACAAACGTAAAAGTTATCACAACTCTGCGTTTTTTAAACTTAGAGCTTTCAAATTTTGTGAGAGTATAGAAATGTATATAAAAAATAATTTAGGCTAAAAAAATCCAATTTGATATTTGATCGAGTTTTGTTAATTGAATCGTACTTTGTCTTCTTAAAGCAGATACATGTTACATATTTTAATTGTTTTTACTACTCCTAGTTTGTCAAATTCATTGCACATAAAAAGGTCATTTGATAAGAATATACTATTAAAACCTATTATATGGACACAATAAATATTAAATAAATAGATATTCATTGCAAATTCTTAAAGTTCTTGAATGATTAATCCTTTCCTCAATTTTATATTTCATAAAAAAAAGAACCGAAAGAATTATTTTCCAGTTTGTGTTAGAAGCAGATAGATTCTATAACTGCTAATTTGATTAAAATTATTGCTAGTTAGTAATACATTTAGCTCACATGAAACGGCGAGAATTCGTGAACATCAAGATGGCTCTCATGAGAATCCCAATAAAGCTGTAACAATTGTACTATACTGTGTGAATAGAAACGTGTCTATTCCAATTTAATAGCTATCTCGCAGTAATCGATAAATCGCGTTAGCAGAAATGGGCTTAATTATCTTTACAATGAAATATATAGCCCTGATTCTATACAGCATAATAAAGTACAACATTTTCGTATTGTAAAATAATATGTTTGCTTTCAATACTCTTTAATATTAAACGCTATGTTTGAAATATTTTCATCCAATGCTTATAGACACAATAATATAATCTTGAATAAATCAATTTTGGAAATTTTTATAAATTTACTTTAAGAAGCACTTTTATGAAAATCACAGGCAAAATTCAAAATTCGCGCTTTAAGTTTAATAATATTCAATTAATATTTAGAAAAATTATATTTGATTCATTCTTCATTTAATTCACCTTCATTTTAAGTCTTATGTTATTAAAAGAAATTTATTACAGTAACAAGTATTTTGCTGATAAAAAATATTAAATTTGTGTACTTAAAATAAGTCTATAACAAAAATTAAAACTTATTTTCAGTACCTCATATTTATCGCTTGTATTCCATTTTTGTGAAATATTAATGGAAATAATTCGCCTGAATAATACAAAAGTAGAAACTCTGGATATTTAAAAAAAAATTGCCTGTAGGAGTAGATGAACACTAATTTCACATAATTTTTAAATATATTCTCTGCAATATAAAATAATGTTTTGAGTAAATTTCTGTTTCATATCTGATCAATAAATGCGATTTTTTAGTTGAATTTGTACTGTTTCGAGCAGGGAAGTTAAAAGAGCATTTTAAATCGTTTTGTAAGATTATGACATTATGTTTGTTTTATGAATTATAATGTAATTTTTTTTACCTCTTCAAATATGATACAAGTTAATAGAAAGAAAATGTTTAAATATACTTAAAACATAGATTTTTTTACACACAATATATTCCAATTTAAGCATGTAAAGCTATCTGGGGTGTTTAGATATTTCTATCTGGCATATACTTTCATAGAAACAATTAAGTAAACAATAGAAAAATCCTTGCAATAGAAGAACGCATTAATTTGGAAAGTCATTGCAAAAGTTAATGTTGTTTCCTCTCTAATTTCAGAAAACAGCAAATAAACTATGAGATGGTATTAGTTATCATTATCTTGGACATAAATATATAGTACACCATTTCCAACTTAATTATAAACTGTTGTCTTCGATTCTTAAGGAAAACATTTTTCATTAATGAAGCTTGAAACAAATGCAAATTATTAAAGTCATTGAACTTTTAAAAGCAAGTGCACAAGAGCTCTAATTCTAGATCATAGTTAATTAACTTGTTGCGTTCCTCTGTTAATTAAAGTCTCTTTATCTTCATGAATTAAGAACATTTTTAAGATTTGTGGCATTACAGCAAGCTCGAAACAATGTATGCTTCCTTTATAATCAGAAACTACTGCTGTCTACGGGTTTTTAAATAAGCAATGTCCTTCTGTTCAATTTGATATCGATATATTTCATTTCATTGCACCAAGCAAATTTTAAGCAGAGTAAAATTTAAGCTTATGCACTTTAAGACAATACGTTCTTAAATTAATGAGCTATATTTAATACTGAATTTAAAGACAACATCTAATAAAATTATTTTATGTATATTAATATTTATGTGATATCAAAGGATATAATAGCAAAAATTATGTCAAACGAGTAAGCAAAACTAACAATTCCATTTCTTGATATAGAACATTTCAAAGCATTTGTGTTTGTAGATTAAATTATAAGTTGTTAGGAAATGGGAAACTTTTACAATGAGATAACCTAAATTTAGATAAAACTAAAAAGTGATGTCTAAAACACGAAAAAATAAATAAATAAGTAAATAAAAAAAAGCAAATCGTTGAGTATTTTTTCCTCCTTTTCCTTCTATGAAATGTAAAATAAAAATACTTGACTTTGAAAGAACATTGTTTAATTACGAGATTTGATTTAGAAGATTATTTAAAAGAAATAATAATCGTACAGCGAATTTTTACTATTAAAGGCTTTATTTATCTATATCCATGAAAAACTCAATCATGTTTCAACTATTTCTATCAGTTTAAATCGAAAATCGTTTTTCTTATATTTAAATATAGAATCCTATTTTTCTATTATCTAAAAAACCATGAGTAGGAATATAAATTATTGTTTAAGTGGTGAAAATAAAATGCGCAAAAAATAAAGCAGGCGTTGTTTTTTTTTCAAGCAGTAGTAGTACATTCTGAAAAAAAGACACAGTATGCAGACTTAATTAAAACCCTTTACGAGTATGGATGAATAAACAACAAAATAAAGTTAACAATTTCTCTTATTGGAATGGTGAAATGGATCAGAAATCTATTCTGGATTAAGCCCGCTATACATTTTGTTAAACTTTGTTTTCTTCCTAAAGGTCAAATAACTGAATACAGTTTGAAATTTAAAAAGTAATATCATAGTATTATATTTTCAATAAAATATTGCTTAATTTGCTAATTATAATTTTTTTTATCATTTTATAATTCTTTCTTCGAATGTCTGAGAATTTTATTTTTCATTAAACTTTTACAGAGTCCGTAAAATATTTTTACTAAGATTATATAATACTATACCTACAATTTCTTTTTTTATGTATAGAGCTAATTTGACCAATGAACATTCAATATTTTTTTTTTTAATTTTAAATACTCGAAAAATGAATTTCTGTTATATTTTTTTTTTCCTTTCAAGATTTGTTTCGCTCTAGTATTAAACATTATAGTATCAGCTCTTGAATAGAATATAAGTTAATATACATTTTCTAAGCAAATGATCAACTAATAAGCATACTCGAAGGCTTTACGTGGAAATTTTACATTTGAATTATTTAATTGAGTACATTTCTAAAGGGTCCATCGACTAACATTTCAAGCTAATTGCTGAAATTCCAGGAGTTAATTCAGGTAATGACAGTTAAGGTTGAGATTTGACAATGTAGAATGAGAGAATTTCATTAATTAAATTCAATTTAGAAATTGGCAATCTCATTGCGTTAACCCTTTCGCCTCATAAAGTTGTTATTCATCGTCATTTCATCCATTGACAGCCATCATCAAATTTCGTAAAGTACAGCTCGCTTTCCCTAAACTTATCATATGTTAATGCCAATTCTATTCGAGAGTAACTAAGTGCATTACTGCTGATAAATATACTTTGTTAAATGTCAGAATGCTGATCAAAACCTCATTGTACTGTATTATTCCTTAAATAACAGTTTTCTTGTTATCAGAAATGTGTGCCGAGCTAGGCTTGCTTCATAGTAAGAAACCAATATTTAGGTTTATTTAAGGATTCATATTACCCTTCTTGAGAAAAAAAATAGAAACAGTTATGTTTAACCTAATTGCTTGGTATTTTTTAATTTACTTATAATTTTTTATAAGGAAGGATTTATAATAAAAAATTTAAAAAGAAAGGATTTATGATGTGTTTTTTTTATAAGGAAGGACATTTTTTAGATTTAAAAACATTAGAAACACTTCGCCTTAAATTTAAAAATAACAAGTAATATTAAGAAAAAAATAATTAAGTTAATTCCTACTTCGTTAGAAAAACTTACTGGCGCCATCTGTTGCAGATAAATCTAACGTCAGAAATAACAGAGAATAAATTTAAAATTAAAAAAATTAAATTTAACTAACGAATAACTATTTGAAAAACTGTATTAACATCAAGTGTCATTCACTACAAGTTTTAAAAAAATGTATTTGGAATTCAGTGGATGCATAAAAAGTATTTTATTAACGATTGAAAATTTGAACAAGATATATATATTCTTTCTTCTTAGGCCTTGTTGATTTTACAACTTTTTCACTTGATTTCTTATTTTATTTTATTATACTGTATATAAATAAATATATATATGAGAAAAGAGTAAACTAATAGTAGAAATTGAAAAATCATTATTATTAACATTAAATATTATTTTTATAAACAAAATTAATTTTTTATATAAATTGAGAGACAATGTATCGATATTAATTCGATAATAATCAATGCTAGTCAACTAGACTCTACATTTCCCTTTTTGTCCCTTGCAGTTTCCGAAACATAATTTTCGATACTTATTAATTTTCCGAAGATAAATGACACATTCTTCTGAACAAATCTGATAGAAGCTACAACTAGATTTATTATTATATACTACAGCAAAATTTATTGCAGTCGATTGATTTATTATATATCAGAGAATCTCCAAATCGTTGTTTTTGTCGTTCTATCTTTCTGTTAATTGGTAGTTGTAGAAAATAAACTTGAGAAGAGAGAATGACAACTATATACAAAATTTTTTGAGTCTTTTGACTTTTTTCTTAACTATAAAAAAAAAATTTGTTATCGATAAATCATTACTACTTCCTTGGATAATTTTTAATACTTTTACGCAGCTTATATATCATTTATAAACATTATTTTCACATTTTCTCATTAGAAAAATCTTACAAAGCACCCAATATTTTAATGTTCAGTGTCATTTAATTTTTCTTCATGTATTAAAATAACGCATTCAAGATGCATTAATCTAATTAGTTCATGAATGAATGGAAACTTTGATATGAAAATACTTGTTAAAGATGGAATTCTTTATAAAGAATTTGTCAATAGTATTCACTTTAATAGTTACCTAGATAAAAAGTTTTTATATCACATTTTAGTTTTAAAAAGAGTAAACATTACACATTAAAGATCTCACGTTCCATTTGAAAATCCGGTTAAAATATTTTTGATAATCATTTATTTAATGGCCACTATAATCCATGTAAGTTAAGGAAATTAAATTTAAGGAATTCGGAATACAAGCTCTATCAGTAAATATTTGTTGAATCGTGAACAGAAGGATTATAATTTACAGCTGATGAAAAAAATAGTTTATCAAGCTTACCAAAAAATGTCACCTATAAAATAATTTAATTTTGATATAACAAACTCCTCGAACCATTTACTTATCAATTTCTTGTTTCTAATTTATGAGATAGAAGCAATAAGAATGAGTTTTCTTTAATGAATTTATGAGAAAATTTTATATACACAAAAACTTTAAGGTCAATAAATCTCTGCTTACAAAATCATATAAGCTGAATTTTTTAGTGGAATGTGACAATTTGCATGTGTGTTATGTTGGAAAGATTAAAACTCATAATTATTTTTTATTTCCAATGGAAGATTACAACTACAAAAAAAAATAAGAAACAGAGGAGATTGACAAATAACAAGAAACAAAGAGAAAAAAAAGTAAAGAAACACAAGTCTACCAGATCGTCTTTAAAACACAGATTTAGTGTTTAGCCTCCTAATATCTGCTCCACATAGATCCAGAGCTGAGTGTACAGTAGCGTGCCAAATGAATGGCGTCCGTTTCTTCATTGGAGTAACACAGTTCACACAGGGAACTCTGATCAATGCCTATCATATTTAAATGCTTGGATAGGCAATCGTGGCCAGTGGCAATTTGAAAATCGGCTACAACTCTATCTCGTAGCCATTTTGGAAAATCAAGCAGTTTGCTAAACCCCACTTTTTGATTATTCTTTTGGTCGATATTTGACCAGAAATGCTCTCTGTAACACTTTTTATGATTCTTTTGGCATTATACGAGTAAAAAGGAACTCTATTGTTAGATGGTTGAATGATTTTTGTCCCCTTCTATGCCAAGCAATCGGCATTTTCATTTCTATACGGCACTTTTCCACAGTGCGATGGAATCCATTGCATGACAATGTCTATATGTTCTTGAAGTAAATCGCCAATTAACAATTGACATTTGAGAATATCCATCGATATTGGTGCCTCGAAGGAAGATATAGCTTGAAGGACCGCTCATGAATCCCTTAAAATAACTACCATTGAAAGACGATCTGTGTGGCAAATCATAAATAGTTAGTAGTGTTTTGGAGCACAGATTGAAATTTGAGCAAAGTAATCTAGTTCTTTAATCCAAATCAAAGAAATCTAATTTTATTTCGTACTCCTTCGCTTTTAAGCAACTTTTTTATTATTTACAATAGGATTTTCGCTATTGTTTTCCCATTTCATAGTTTTTTTAAAATTAGTTTATATCGGTTTTTATCCTTCCTGTGAATCCATCTTGGATCTCATAAAAATATACATACATATGAAGTATAAATTAAACTTCCAAAAGTTTAACATATATAAGGAAACTCTTGGTCACTTTTAATAGCAAAAGATGTTTCTCAAATTGCTTTATTTCCTAAAAAAAAATAGATAGCAACCTCTTATGTAACAATACAGTTTTAATTTAAATATGCCTAAAGTTACGTGAAAATACAATGCTGATTACAAACAAAAAAGTAAGGATACATAACGTTTTACTAAAAATATTCTTCATAATGTTATTTCATATTTGTTTCTAGTTATCCGTATTATATAAATAAAACCAAACAGGAGTTATAATTATTACATGTTACAGGGAAAACACACAAGTAATAACTTCAGAATAATAAAGAGTATTTACAGCAGAATTTCATACCTGTGTTATGGGATATGTAAAATTTAAGATAATTTTAAAATTCAAAAATCTTGCTTCTTTTTTAATTCTTGTTCCTTTCTTATTCTCATGAAAAAACTAGCCGTTACCCACACAATTAATAGGGTATTTCATGATGTTGTATCATTGTATATTGTTTTTAAGTTATTGGTAACTTAATTCTAAGCATTAAGCTTTCAATTGTACTAAAAAATATTCTTAAAACCCCCAACTTTTGGTTTAAAAAGGATAGGTCTTAATTTTCTAAATAAAACGGAAGTATGTTTTTATTTTGCGTCAAGCCCTTGGAAGCTGATTTCTTCTAAACCTGTCCGAAGCGGATTTCCACTCAACTACAGAAACATGCTTGTTAATTTTAGTCTGTTGGTCTAATAGTTCAAAAACGGGAGTTTTTTTTTATTTTTCTCCATGTATAAACGCCCCTGGAACCCCATTTGGGATTCAATTTTCGCAAAATCTAATCTTAATGGATATGTATTTGACAAAAAAAAAACATGCTTGTCGAATTTAAAATTTGTATGTTTAATAATTCCGAAGTGACTGAGAGGGAGTAAGTGAATCGTGTTTGTTCTATATGTAGATAGATTAATTGCATTTAATATATATCCCGCATTTTGTAGTCAAGTGATCTCCTTATAATGACCCTTTTGTTCTTATAAAATATATACAAAATATATCAAAATTTGATTTCTGATTTGTTTCATATATATATGCAGGTAATAGCATTCATTAACAACCCTTATAATAACCATGGAACTATCAAGAAGTATTAATTAAATGATTTAACTGCTACTAAATATTCACCTTATAGTTTATGTTGAAGCTTAATATATAAGTTATATATAAGTGTGATCTATACATTGAAAGGATTTACAACGCTGTAGAATCTGGAGATTTTCTCTTTTCTATTACTAAGCAACAACTTTCTTAAGATAACAAAAATTAGTGTAAGCTAATGAAAGAACAGATAATCTAAATCGTGTTATCATTAGAACGCAATTAGGAACTTTAAAAAATTCAATAAAACAACAAAACATAAATATTCTTTCAATAATATATACAATACCATGAATTAATTTATGGGTATTAAAATATGCATAAATTTACCAATTGTAATTAAATTTAATACTTGTAAAAATTTATTTAAAAAAAAATTAAAAATATATCTAAAAAGAAGTAAACCTGAAAAATGCATAATTTGTTTTCTGGGTTAAACTAGATGTAAAATAAGATACTGAAAAAAATTCATAGTTCATGAAATAACAACGAAAAAAAAAAGCTTAAATATACCGAAAAAACATGTTTCTGACATTTTAAATATCAAGGAATAGAAAACTTGGTCACCTTCAACTCTAATCCAGTAATTAAGTTTTCCCTACTAGATTAATTAATATTTGAGCTGTGAAAAACCCAACGCCCTGTTTAATTCATCACGCTTAAAATAAATATTTTTTTTCAACTTCGTAAAAAACAGTTAAGTAGGGTAACTTTTTTGCTTTTTGCTTTCGTATAATGGTTTTCTGCTTTCATACAAAAAATTCCACGTCTTTACACTCAAAAAAATTCTATTTGACATACAGCACATTCCAAGTTCCTTAAAATCCAGAATAAAAACTCAAGACACCAATATGCAGATTCTGGGAAATTATTTTTAAAGTAAGCAGCATAAAAAATAAATAATACATTTAAAAAATGTAATTAACGAATTTAATGCATTTCCATAGTTTTCTGATCACCTTTATTTATATAATCCATGCTGCCTTAATTTTATTAAAACAAAACACCCTTTTTTTGCACAAGTGTGCTAGCTTCTATAAAAAGCATCATCTAAGCATTTTATAAAGCATCGTCAGGTATTTAACATTTTTTTTTTATTAATAATGGATTTTTATAACTTCTATTCATTATATTCATATGATTTGTCTCAGTGTTGTAAAGGGGGAAGAAAGACTAGCCACAAAACTAGTTAATTTCAGCTTCTTATAAAGCTGTCATCAGTCAGCAATATTTACAATTTTTATAATTTTTCAGTAATCGCTTATTTAATTGCAATTAAACATTCTTGATTTTGAAAATTTCCAACTTTTGAAAAATAGATTTCTCCTTTCATTATCATCAAAATTTATAAAACAATATGTGTATATTATAAATATTGTGAAGTACTACTAAATAAATTCAATATTTTGAGAGAAACATTTAAAGCTATTCTGAACTAAATAAAAATTACAAATGTCGGAGAAAATAATATAATTCAAAAAATGAAATAGAGAATTTTATTAATCCCTATTATATAAAAATAATGAATTTTGTATATATTTATATTTTTCAGATAAAACTTATCAATAAAAATAGTATTTGCGTTATAAGAAAAATTCATTAATTTTTTTCTTTATTGTAAAAATTAGCTGAAAGACTATTAAAACTAAAAATAAGGAATAAATTAAAATGCCAAAGTTAAGCCATTTTATTTTATTTTGGCATTTGTAGGTAGGAATCAATTATAAGTTCATATATAAAAAGAAAATTGAGTTTGCATGGATTTACAAGAAAACCCAAAATTACACTTCATGAAACAATCGATCTTTTTAGATCTAAATTATGTTAAAAATTAAAACAAACATTGCAATGAATGAGTGAGCTTTTCTGGTAATTTGAAATGCAGTATATTTTAGTCCATATATTCAAACATCAATAAAACTCCATTCAATAATGGCTATCTGATTAAAAGAAAATAAAAGACTTTTAACAAATTATTTTAATAGAAGGCTTAGTTAAAGTATGTTATTGAAAATAAAAAAAACATTAACAGAAATAAAGAAAAATCTTCCATATTAATAAATTATTTTTCAAAGGGAAGTAAAGTGTAACAAAATTGCATTTTTGACTCATTTCCTAAAATTTATTTCAGGTAATAGATGAATTTGCATGAGTAATTTTTTCAGAGAATTTAGTGACATCTATTTTGAAATTTCTAAATTTTGTTCATGCAAGGATTACATAAAAAGAAAGATAAACTTTCATTTCGACAATAGTGAATAATTCTGGTTATAAAGTTAAACTTCTTGATTTTCGACTCTAATGTTCAACGCAAGCTGAAATACTATATAAAAGCTTGCTGTTATTGCACACAATCTATCCAAATAAGTTTCCCACGCTATAGATAATTTGACTATTGAACTTAAAGAGTGCAGCAGAATGATATCAGGTGAAGTTACTTTGAATGATTACACTCCAGTCAATAAATACGATTTTTAAATATCTGAAACTCAGTATTAGAATATCTGAAAATTCGAATTTTTGGATAATAAAAATAGTTCATGCAAAAGCAAAGATAAATTGCGCTTTGTTCCCACAAAATTTCTAACGAGTTGGTTTCACACTAGGAAATATTTGTAAAATCTTCGAAATCAAACCTTATTTCAAGGAACCATATTAAAATAAAAATTGTACATTAAGTGACTTACATTAAATTTTACTCATTTAAAAGCATAAATTTATTAAAATTATAGTAAAATAATGATCCCAAGCAATGTTGAAACTAATTTTTTATGCTCTACAGTTTATAACACAAGCTAAATTTATTAAATTACAGTAAAAAGTGAGTTTACCAATCCAAATGTGTCATGATATTTTAATGCCCTCAAAATTTGTCAATGCAATGTTTTGGAGAAAATATCTGCAGATACACACAAGTATGGCTATAATATTCACAAAAGTTCGATAAACTTGAAGCCACAAACGGTTTTGTGTATTTAAATATAACTTTTAAGTGAGTCAGTATTTTGTTTTTCCATGACATAGGATTTTCAAATATTCATCCTGGGAAAATAGAGTGTATGGTAAGATACTTTATCTCCCTCGGATGAATTATTCATACCTCATGTTACATTTCAGAACAATGCTTTTTGAAGTCCAAGAAATACATTTTACCTCTCTAAAATAGAAACTGCAACGCTGTTTAGTTAATAAGTAATTACGTTGTTATTTAATCTTCACTTTATTTGCATGATTTTCTATGTTGTGTAAATCTCCAGGGATTTTAAATAGTTCATCACTTTTTTTTGAGAAAAAGCTGATAAAATAAAAAATTCTCTGTACGGCTTTGTATTTTCAAAATAATAAGATATTACTATTTAACCCACGATCACTCGCGCGGGGTGTTCTGTACAACCCAGCAAGAAGAAATTCTCCCAGGATTCTAAAAAGAATGTGCAGAACCACGATTTTTTCTGTAGCTGCACATTTTAGGTCATTGAACCTTCAGGCCTGATGCAATCCCTCTTTCTCGAACGATTGGAATGTAATGACCTTCAAAAGTT